>JAOXYD010223857.1:0-18701 GCA_028565735.1 Pinacopodium congolense
CTAAATTCATTAACAATAATAAAAGCCTATGATTTTCCTCCTAAGCTAGCTACTCTATTAGGGCCAAACAAGTCCATATGAAGCAATTCAAGTGGTCTAGAGGATATTACAGATTTTTTTCTTTAAAAGTAGTTTCTTGCTTAATTTTCCATTTGGCAAGCTCCACAATTTTTATCTTTTTTGTATTTCATGCTTGCAAGTTCTCTAGCAAGTTGTTTTGAGTTTAGCTTTGATAGAAGATCCATGCTTGCATGTCCAAATCATCGATGCCATGTCCAATTGCACTCAATAATATAAATCGACAATTTAAATGTTTCCTTCTCTTTTACTAAGAAAATAATACTATCTTCATCTAGTTTATAGGCAATACATTTATTTCCTACAAAGAAAAATTTATAACTTTTATCGTATAATTTGCTTACAATTAATAGATTATACTTTAAACCTTCAACAAGCAATATATTATTGATCAAATGAAAATTATCTTTACCTTGTTTTCCAATGCTAATTATCTTAGCCTTGGCATTGTCATCGAAAGTGACAAATCCCCCATCCTTACTTTTGAAAGTGATGAACTGTGAAGGATCACTAGTTATGTGTTACGAGCATTCACTGTCCACATATCATTTGTTTCTTCTTTTGATATCCTACAAAATAAAGAACTAGATTTAAGTACCCATCTTGGGTCCTTAAGTGTTAACAACATACTTTACTCATCTTTTTTGTAGTAATAACCTTTAATCTATACATTTGAGACAAAATAATACTATGCATAAAGAGTTGAAGGTAAAAATTTATTAGGTTTTAAGCTGTAGTTAAAAACATGTGCTAAGTCAGTTTACGAAAAGATGAAAATATGGTAAAAGACTATCGGTCAGCCGAACTAGTCCTATCATTCAACCGATATACATAAACTCGACTGATATCTCATGGTCGGTCGATCGAATATACGCCAGCAAATTTACTCATATTAAAAAATAAAATAATCATTTGTAAAACATAATAAAACTAACGTACATCTCTTATTAGTGTGCATCTGAAGAGATTTATCTAACTTCTGGTTTTGGTTTTTTGAGTATTATACGTTCTATATTCATTAGACAAGTTATTTAAATTATCATAACAAAAAAGTGAGATGTGTCCATGACATTTACAATAGAAGTAAAATAAAGGAGTGTACATTCTATAAGAATTTCTTGATTTAAAAATATTGTGAACTTCTTGAAGTGTTTTCTAGGTTGAAAAAATGATTTTTTATCATTTATTTGTGTTTAGGAAAATTTATTATTTTTCTATCATTTACTTGTCTTTGGAAAAATTTCTTAGTCCTTAGAGTATACATAAATTCATGATGTGTAGATTGGGATCTATTGGATGCATTATGAACAATTTTAGGTGAGCATTCATCGTCTAGGTTCTTTCCCTTAATGAAAATAATGTTGTTAGTAAAAGTTTCATTGTTATATCCAAGCCTATGTTTATCGTTTTTTAATTTTTGAACACTTAACAATGTTTCTAGTTTTTTCTTTCTCTTGTTAAAACTTTTAAGTGATTTCTTTCTTTGGGGTCATGTTTTCGTTAACTAACTCATCGTTGTCTTTATTGACCAAAGTCATGTCTTTCCTAAGATTTTCATTTTCTAATTTGTATGCACCTAACTCTTCTAAGGTTTTCTTATGTTTATCATGCATTTTTTATTTTTCTTGGTTAATTCTTCAATATGTTCTAATTCTTCATCCCAAAAATAATCACCTTCATATTCATTTTTACTAAGAGAGGAAGATACCTCGTTATGTGTCATGAAACACATGTTGGCTATTTCCTCTCCTTCAGAATTGCTTGACTCGAACTAAGTAGCTTTTGGTACTTTCTTTTTCTTACAGTCCCTACTTTCGTTCTTCTATGCCTTCTTTTCTTTCTTTTCCTCCTTTTCTTCTTCTTATAGGTGTGGGTATTGCAATCTTAAGTGGCCTTTTTCACCATATTAAAAGCATGTTATGTTAGATAATTTATTTTTAGAAAAAGAAATATCTTTTTGGTGCATTGATGCATTTCTCATGAATATCTTCAATCTTTCTGTGATAAGAGCGAGTTCCTAGTTTTCGTTTCCAAACGACGATTCTTCATTTTTACTTTCTTCCCTTTTGGACACTTTGAATGCTAAATTCTTCTTTTTCTACATGTCTTATTCTTCTTTAATATTCTTCATCCTCATCTCATATGTTAGTAATGAACCAATAAGTTCGTCAAGAGGGAGTGTATTGAGATATTTAGCTTCTTGAATTGCCGTTACCTTTACTTCCAATGACTTCGATAAAGACATAAGGATTTTCCTAACAAGGTCAATAAGAGAATAGGTCTTACCTATACCTTTTAGAGCACTTATGATGTTATAAAAAATGAGCATACATAATGGAGATATTCTTATCATACAACATTAGGAAAAGTTCGTAATCACGAGTAAGCATGCTTATTGTAGTTTCTTTTACTTGGTTTGTGCCTTCATGAATGATTTCTAAAGTATGCCAAATATCGTATGCAATTTTATACATAGAAATCTTATTGTATTCTTCCATATTCAAAGCATAGTATAAAATATGCATGGCCTTACAATTTAAGGATATTGATTTCTTTTCTTCAATATTCCATTTATTTTCCTTCTTGAACATAAACTCATTACCAACTAGTTTAGTAGGCAAGAAAATATTTTGTGATACCGTCATCTATAAATCAGTATTTTCTCCTATCAAATAGGATCTCATCCTATTCTTACAATACAAATAATTATTTTCATCAAAGAAAGGAGTTATATGATGGTTATTACCTTCTAGGATAGATTAAAGAGCTACGAAATTCATAAAGTGTGCCATAGATCTTTCCTCACTAATTAGTTAGAATTAAGACTCTATGTGAGACATACGATCTGATACCACTTATTAGTCCTATATGACATCTAAGAGGGGGTGAATTAGGTAATAAAAAACTTAATATTAATTACAAACAACATTTTAATTAGATTGCGGAAGCTAGACAAAAATATTGAAATACACAAATAAGATGAAGTAAGTTTGTAATATTAAATAAAAATAAGATCATAATACAAATAAAAATTTCAATAATTACAACTTACAAACTCCTTTTGAGGCTCAAGATAACCTTCTTGTTCTTTTTCTAAGACTCAAGAATAACCACGTTTCTTTTGAAGGCTTAAGGATAACCTCACAAGTACAAGAACTTAGAGAACAAAAAGACTCAATGCTCAAGAGTAACATGACAATCCTTACAAGACTTTACTTCTTACCAAAAATAATAAAGGGCTAAAAAAAATACTTCTCAATACACAAGTTAACTTAGGCTTTCTCAATGTAACTCGTTGATTCTTTCTCTCTTACTAATCCACCAATTTATAGGGGCTAATTAGGATTAATTAGCCATTGTATCATATCTCCAGTGTTCATCTTCTCATTAACGTTTATTACTGTTGCAAAATATAACTGTTTATGATCTTTTGCTGTATAATCTTGACATTCGGTAGACTGATAGTGAACGTTTAGTTGACCGGCCTTTTATTTTTACTCATTTGGTCGACCAGTACATGGATGCGATCAACTGATATCCATTCTTGCTCCATTTGGTTGACCAATGCTCATTCGGTACTGATCTTTAGTCTTGATTCATTCGGTTGACTCATTTTAAGTAAGGGACAATAGCCAAAAAAACTCGAATCAACTTCATGTGTCCTTCTTTATCACTTGTTAAGATCCAAGCTCTTTTATCAAATGTACTTCAACTTCATTCTAAAATACCTATTTTTAAAATATAATTAAACAAAAATATTATTAATAAAAGTGTTTTGTCATCATCAAAATTAGGTGGAACCTCCTTTAGTTCAACATTATTATATTAAATATAGTAGGTTCTATGATGAGTTATGTAAATCTTCCAATGAATTTTGGGGATATGCTCTTGATACTGTTTCTTACCTTTTAAATATAGTTATATCTAAATTAGTTAACAAGACTCCATATAAGATATGGACTAGTGGTAGGCCAAAGTTATCATAGTTAAAGATTTGAAGACGAGATACTTATGAGAAGCGTGTAATATTTAATATGTTTTAAGTTTAAAAAATAAGTACATATTTGTTGGTATCTAAAGGAGAGTATCTAATATTAATTTTACTATCCTCTCAAGTAAAAGAGATTTGTTTCAAGACATACTACATTTTCAGAAAGAGAATTCATTCTTAAGGAAAGTTGTGTAAGCGATGTAGAACTTAAGGAAGTTTAAGAACCACAAAATCACATCCAAGTCGAATAAAAATCTCAAGTTAATATATCATATGTAGAACTTATGATTTAAGAGACACATAGTTCGTGACTATTTTGTAGGATACATCATCATCCTATTAGATTAGATTTATAAATTCAAATGGAAAAGATAATATATTGGTTACAAGCGAAGAATATACTAATTTTAAGAAAGTAGTATTAAATATTGATTCTTTAAAATCGCATGAACCCATGAAATTTGAGATAAAAATCCATATACACTAACTAAGTATAGATTTTTTGATGCACCTAAAGGTAATGTACCTTTTGGGTATGAGAAGATTTTAAGAGAAAAACTTATATAAATAGTAAGTACATACATACTAAGCAAGGATAGTGGTAAATGGTCACAAAAAGAAACAAAGAGTTGATTTTGATGAAATCTTTTAACATGTAGCAATGTTTAAGTTTATAAGGATTTGATTAGTTATAGTCATAAACCATGATAATAAAATTAGGAAAGTGGCTATTAAAATAACATTTGTCTCTGGGAATCTGCTTAAGGATATGTATATGATATAAGTTAAAGGTTTTGAATCTACAAAGTTTCCTAATGGAGTATGCAAGTTGTAAAGATCCGTTTATGGACTTAGACAAGCACCATGGATTTGAAACATTCATTTTGATAAGGCAATTAAAGAGTTTGATTTTAGAGAAATGTAGATGAACCCTATGTTCATAAAAAGGTTAGTGGGAATATAGTCGTCCTCTTAGTACTTTATATAGATGACAAAGTATTTATCACAAATAACATACATATATTTATATCGCAAATAACATACATATATTTGTAAAGATTTGATTTTTCAAGAACTTTACTATGAAAGAAATGGGAGAAGCAACTTATATTCTTGAAATAAAGATCTATATATCTAGATCAAAGGAATTACTGAGTTTGTCCTACTCCACGTACATAGACAAATTGTTAAAGAGATTTAATATGCAAAATTTTAAGACGATATTCTTCACATGCCATAAGGTATTTCTCTTTCTAAATGTATATTTTCTAATATATAAGAAGAGAGAGATAAATAATTTGTGTTCCATGTGCTTAGACAATTAGATCAATCATGTATACAATGTTATGTATGAGACCAAATGTTACTTATGTTTTGAGCATAACAAGCAGATATCAAGTCAATTCTAGTGTTGGTCATTAGACGATTGTGAAAAACATCTTAAAGTACTTGAGAATAACCAAAGATGCTTTCTTGGTTTATGAAAAAGCTATGCTAAGAGTTTAGAATTATTCAAATTCCAGTTCCTAGGCTAATCATAATGATAGTAGATCATAGTTATAGTACATATTTACTTTTAATAGATGTGTGATTAGTTGGAAGAATTATATGTAATTGACCATTGTGCGTTCTACGATCAAGGTTGAGTAGATTTTAATTTCTAAGGTAGAGAAGTTAGTAGCTTGGATTGAAAAATTTATCACCAAACTTAGAGTGGCTCGTAAAATTTTTATTCAATATCATTATATTATGACAACAATGACACGATTGCATAGTTGAACAAATTAATGTCTCATAAGTGATCCAAGTAAGTATTCAAGAAGTTTTATTTGAACAAGGAGATAGTGAAGTAAAAAGACATTATATAAAAGTGAGTTCTTATTGAAGAAAATCTAGTAGATCACTAAGCTATTGTTTTAAAAGAGATGCAATTGACATATGGATGGATACTAAATTAGATACATAGATGCTTAGTTTTAGTAAAAGTGACGAATTATTAGTTTAGACCCTTTTAGCCAATCGATTGGCTGCAAATTTTCTTGTATGAAATTATACATTTTTTAATAAAAATATTCATTATCTTTATGTATTTTTATTAGTTATATTTAACAATTAATACTAAAGATATAATTCTTAGAATAATTATTAGATAATTTAAAATTATGATAAGAACATAATTATGAGATTCAAATTGTATTTTCATATTTTTCTTAAATTGTTCATGCTTGTAGTTTCATTAAGACGAGATATTGATAGGATAGTAAGACTAACACACATTATTTTTTTTAAGGAATAATTAATCTTATAGATTAACATATGGAGATACTTATTCAAATTTATTAGAAATTATTAAAAAATTAAGTTCATTGATATATTTAAACAAATCTATGGGAAATTATTTAAAAAATAAGTTCATTGAATTGATCCAATGATGATGATTATGAATGGAACATTACTTATGTGATTGTGAATTACCTCATTATGATAGTTGTATAATTAATCCTTAGATTTGAAATTAATAAAGTTAATTCGTATAGGAATTATAGATAATAGATCTGCCTACGACCAACCTTATATAATTTTTTCATTTCATTGTCCAACTTTTTTACAAACTTTTAATTTAGTAACTAAACTTTTAAAACTAGTTCAACTCAAAAGGTATATTTCATTAATTTTTTATTGACGCAACTAATGGAATCTAACACATGGACGTCCCCATGACAAAATATACATAAGGAGGTATCTATATGTATAACCAAACCACTAACTAATCTTTAAGAGTTTTCAATTAATGACTAACTTTTAAAAAAAATTATATGGACATTCACGTAGCAAAATATGCGTAACTTTCTAAAACTATCATTTAGGTCTTTGAAATTTTAAAACTATTAAATAAATTATTAAATTAGATAAGGCATATGATAAATTTGTCCTATGTAGCTAACAAAAGTCCCAAGTATAAATGCATACATGATAAGTCTAAATCTTTTCAGTGCTCCATCATTTTGATAGTTTCGAAATCTTATAAACCTATTTAATAGTTTTGATACTTCAACCAATCACAAGAAATACTAATGAATTTAGCCCTTTTTAATATATATTAATGAGAAATTTTAAAAATATTCTATTCTCTTATATAATAAGATCAAATTAAATATAATTAGTTTCAATTTTTAACTAGTAGAATAATTATTTGTAGTAATTCTTAAAATTATTCTATTCTAACTATTTATAACATTCTATTCATTAATTTTACATTGATAATATGTTGATAAGAAACTACATTTGTTGTTAGCTAATATCAAAATAAAAATAAATTACTTTTTGCATAAAAGATTAATTTTTATATATTTATAAAAAAAGAGTTTTTTTTATTTTAAAATTTAACAAGTTACACCAATTCTTTATGATAAAATATATTAACTAAAGTAAGTATAGTCATTGCCATGTCATAGCCATAATAAATTTTTAATCATTACAAATTATATTATCTTCTTGTCTATACCTATATTACCTTTTTAGATACTAATAACTAATATCTTTTTTCTAATATTTTCAAAGAATAATTTATATATATATGCCTATTTTTGGTTATAAATCAATAATATAACTTTAAGTCTAAATTTATTTATAAAAGATATTTTATGACTATTATATAATTAATTGAAAATTTTTATTCATGAATTGTTTCCTTCAAGTCAAAGAATTAGCAAGTCTAAATCTTAGATATCCTTTAAAAATGAATCCAACATATAATTAAATGTTTGTTAGCTAAATTTAAAAGTTATTATACAGTGCTTTTTAATGAAATATTCGTGTATCTAATTACTTATTAAAAGATTAGTCATTAAATTAAAAACTTTTAAAGAATGGATGTTAAAGTGAAATAAATATAAAAAGTTGATCACTAGATTAACAATTTTAAAAGATTGATTAGTTGTTGTTTATACATGTAGACATCCAAAAATACATAATTTTCCATATAGACGTTCATGTATCAAGTTTTGTTAGTTGCATCAACGAAAAATTAACAAAGTTTATCTTTTGTCCTGAGTTGAATGAGTTTTAGAAGATTGTTTACTAAATTGAAAACTTTTAAAGGATGGACATCAAAGTGAAAAAATTCCAATAGATTGGTCACTAGTGGATATATTATCCTTAGAAATTACTATATTTTGATGTTATTTATGGATTATTTTATAGAGTAGTTCAAATCGGTATTACTTGAATATAATATGAACCCATTTTTTTAATAATCAAATGAATTCATAATAAGGGTCCTTACAAAGGTATAACACTAAGCAATAACAACACTTGGTCCCTGTTTAACACTTGTAATTAATGAATTAGACCCATTGAAAAAAATGCAACACGTAGCCATTGTTTAACACTTATAAGTAGTAAATTAGAGTTTATTTGACTTGTAGCCATAGAACATGCAAGAGACCTAGTTGTCTCCCCTCCTCCACCTTTCTCTTTCATCTCATTTGTGTATGCTGAAAGCCCTAGAGGGATAAAGTAATCTTCTACTCTTCATCACCAGTCCGAAGCGTTTGCTTAGACCGCCTGCTATTACTAGTGAAGCATTAGCTTGCTTCGTCTGAGGTAATAAAACGTTTCCATTCTTGAACTTGGTTGTCCATTTAAGATTATCCAAACTCTTAGTCAGTTTTTCCTTTTCCAACCTAGGACCTGTTTCCCTCTGTCAATTTAGAGTAATTGCAAAATAACCAAGGGATAGAGACTTCCCAATTCAGTAACTCTAAACGGAAGTTGTTCGTACTTTAGATGTCCTGATCTAATATTAGCTAGCTTCTTCCTTTCAAGTATGATCTCTTCCATTCTAACACCTATTTAAGGATGATTCTTACTCGCATCTTTTTAATAATTAGACACAATCTTCCTCCTCTAGAAGATTCCATTTATGCTTAATGAGGGTATTGCATTTAGTATGGATTTTATGACTGATTATGAGCTCTTGAATCCTATAAATAATTAATAAAACTGCTATTTCTCTTCCTGTATACTGTCCCTTTAAAGTTCTCCTATTCCTTATTAGCCATATGTTATATACCCTATTAACTTAGAGAATTTTATCCCCCACCCTTGTGAGTTTAGAGTTGTTATACCATTTTATTACTTGAAACCATTCAGTTGTGACTTCCTGAACATTACAAAGGTGTAAGATAGACAGCAAAACGTAGTTAGTGAATAGATAGTTAAAAAATAGGTGATTGATTGTGTCCTTCTCTATTCTATAAAAAATAAAATTCTCACGAATGGTCAGGAATCTTCTAATCCTATCCATCATATTCGGCCTACCTCTAATAGCTAACCATAGCATAAAGGTAGCTTTAGGGTGAAAATGTTTGAACTAGAGTAAATTGCTCCATTTCACCTCAATTTGTTTAAGTCTAATTACATCTCTAAAAGTTTTATTACTGAAACCTCCATTAGGTGAAGTCATCCATAAGAATTCATCCTCCCTTTCCTCATCTAAAACTATATTTAGAATGTTGTTAACTATGTGAAAATTAGGCAGCCCTTCTAGCACATTCTTGAAATCAGTTAGCACTTCTCAAATGGAGTTGTTATGCAGAATTATCCCTTTCACAAGGAGCAACTCAACAACCTTAGTTAGAGGTCTATCACCTAGCCATACAGCACTTCAGAATGAAGTAGAAACACCATTTCCAATTTGGTATTGAGTTAGTTTCCTTATCATCCCTCTTTATTGTATTAGACTCTTAAAGATCCAGTAACTAATATATTTTGGTTGGAAGGTCCAGAAGTTTTCCCTCTCTAAATAGTATGCATTATCCTATTTAACCTATAGTGATTACTTACTTTTGAGTAGTCTCCATATCTTCTTGGCCATTAGCACTATATTTGAGATTTTGAGAGGAATTATATGAAGTCCTTCTTATTTTTTAGGGATACATATTTCTGCCTAGCTCACCTTTTTCATACCTCTAGTTTCAAAATTCCCTGTTTACAAAAAATTCTTGAGAGTTTGGTCAATGATTTTAGTGATACTTTTAGGAAAGACAACATGTGTAGCCTAGTGTATACTTAGGGAGTTAAGGACCAAAATGATTAGTTGAGCTCTTCCAGCCAAGCCAATGTCAAATTATTATTGTACCAAAAGCTTATTCTCCTTTCAATCCTATCGAACAATGTCTTGAAGTCCTTATAAGAAGGAATCTTTGAGGAAATTGGAACGCTAAGATAGGTGAGAGGCAGTTCCCCTAATATTAGGCTTATAATTAAGCCTAACATCTCAACATTTTGTTTGGAACTTGTTGAGCAATACAGGGTGCTCTTGTCCTTATTTATCAAAAGCCCTTATAGCATATTGAATAAGTTTAGAGCCATCATCAAGGAATTTATAGAGTTTCCATATAATTTTTCAAATAAGAGCACATCATTTGCTTATAATAAGTTTATGAGGTTTACCTTACACCTAGGTTGGAACTTAAACCATCGATTTTGACCAGTCACCCTTTTTCCCAATCTATTGAGCACTTCCACGCCCATTGTGAATAAATATAGTGAAAGAGGCGAAGGCCTCTCAATCCATTAATCCTTCTTATGATTTCTCCATTTACTAGAACATTGTACGAAGAGGAAGTGATACATTCTCTAATAAGCTATATGTAATAATAAGGAAAGCCAAATGCAATCAAAGTATTAATTATAAACTCCAAACTAATTATATCATTTGCCTTTTGGATATCCGCTTTAATGATACAGTCCTTGTTAGCTCTCTTACGAGAGTAATTCTTTAATGGCTTCTATACCAATATGTTGTTATCTCCCAATTATCTTCCTTTAATAAAAACAACACTTTGTTGGGATCACCTTCTTTAGTCTGTTGAGTGGTATTTTGGATATGCTTTTGTAGAAAACATTGCAGTAAGCTATAAGCCTTTAATCTTTAATGGCTTTTTGCGTTTGGGAATTAGGAACCAACGTAATGAAAGTCTTGTTTATCTCCTTAAGTAGTCAATCATTTTTGAAAAATTCCATAACAACTTATGTGACCTTCTATTTAATATTTGGCCAAGCTTTTTGAAAAATAGTGCATTGAATCCATCTGGCCCAGGAGCCATATAGGGGTTAATGGAAAAACTATTTGCTCCACTCCATTTTCCTCAAATAGCTTGCATAATAAATCTGAATCATAGCTTAAGATCTTTTTATAAATAGTACACTCTAAAATTTGAGGAGATGTAACAACTTCTACCGTTAAGCCATAGATATTGGTAAAATATTAGGGGACTTCCTGCAACAGATCTTATTGGTCGTTTATTCGTGTACTAATTTCCATGACCAACTTCTGTTAATGTTCCTCCAAACTAAGGTTGCCTTGAAGAAAAATTTTGAGCATCCATCACCTTCTTTTAACCAAAGAATTATGGATCGTTGTTACACTATTGAAGTATGGAAATTAATAGCTTATATATATTAATCAAGAGTATATTTTTCTTTTCCTTGTATACTAACATTTCCAGGCTGATCTTTTACCAAGCATGAAATTTCTTCTAGCTTTTCTAGCGCCTTACTCACACCTCTCTTAATATCAGGAATATAAGAGTTATTCAACTTCTTAAGCTCCTCTTTCACTTTACTCAACTTCCTCATACAAACAAATTGTTTTATTCCATTAAAACCCGCTTCATACCTCTCTTGACAGTATCGCTAAAATGTTGTAGTTCAATAAAAATTTATTAAATCTGAATAAGGAATGTATTCTAGATATGGTTCACGAGATTTGCACAATAATAAGGGTGTGATTTGAAAGTAAAAGGGTTATTAAAGCACGCCTTAAAATTAGGGAAAGCTTCTAACCATTCTGCATTCACTATGGCTCTCTTTATCTTTTTTATTATACTCAAGGAACCAAACTGTTTGTTTGACTAGGAATAATAGTGTCCCTCAAAATTTAGATTAGCATTAGAGGAGAAAATTCTTAGTTTATTTGTATGCTTACTTATGAAAATGTTCCCTTGATCCTTATAAGGATGTAACATGTAATTAAAGTCACCTAGTACCTTGATATTGTTACTCAATTGACTAATTTCATTTAATAAAGAAATTCTTAGGAAGGAGAGGTTGAAAGAGTATATGAAAATCTCCTGGATTTCCACATTCATCTAGATTAGTTTGAGCTGCAAGTGTATAAATTTGTCACCAATTTGAGTGTGCTGCACCGAATCTTTTTTAGGATAAACCAAAACCATGATTTTCCCATTGTAGTGATAGGAAAGATTAGTTATCAAATCCCATCCGAACAAAACAAAAAGAGGCTTCTTGTTATTGTCTTCCTTAATCTTAGTCTCTAAAACACTTGATATTGCAAGTTTGTTCCCTAAAATTTAGTCCCCAAAGGCCACCTATTTTAAGGGGTTGTTAACCCTCCTAACATTCCAAGCAACAAGAATATAATATGAATTGTAAGAAGATAATTGAGTAATAAATAGAGGATTCATTATCTTAAAGTAATTAAAAAAATTTCCATTATTATTAATAAGTAATAATTTAGAAATTATTTGATTTTAGTGAATTGATAAATTATTTACTAATTAGAAAGAATAAATATGATTATATTATTTAGAATACATACTAATTCCATATTCTAATTATGATTGGAATACTAGATGATAAAAAGATTAAATTATATATTATAATTATGCATAAATAGATTAAATTAAATCATGTTGATATTCTTAATATTTAAGTAATCATGACATATTTTTAGACATCAATTTTGATTTGTAACTATAAATTATTTAATTGAAAATTTAAATTAAAGAAGTTTTAATTTAGCTAATTTTAATTAAAAATTTTAATCATAGCTAACATATTAAGAACTTAATGGATAACATATAAAGATCTATTAAAAGAGAGGAAATTAATTAAATTAGATTTAACTGTGAAGTTTGAGAAACTTCAAGGATTAAATATGTTATATTTGATTGTATTAACATTAAAATATAATTATAATTATAATTTATACTTAATTTTAACATTAAAAAAATCTTATTTTTCTCATATATAAGGAAGAAGAAAGAAGATAATAGTTAATATAATTCTTCTTCTTCCTCTTTTAAGTTCTCTTAGATATGTGGATATTGTTAAAGATTGGATATTTGGATAACTATATTTGATAAAAACATTAAGAAAAAAAGATTATATAAGAAAGTTAAATAAGGTTTGACTAAATATTGTTAATCTTTTTTATTTATTGTTTCAAGTTAAATTCATTAAAGTGATTTGCCAAAAAATTATAAAATTATTTTTATTACCTAATAATTTGATTATGGTTAATTTCTAACAAAATTCATAAGATTTTACCATCTCAGTTAAGGGCTCTCGATATACTGTAATATGATTTTAAATCATTTTAAAACAAGCTTTAAGTTGAGAATTCATGGATAAATATATTAAACTGACAAAGAAATTAGATAAGGGACTGTTCGTATGTCGAACAACCTTGGCATCCATAATTTGAAAAAAATAAAGAAAAAAAACCTTGGCATCCATGTTCATGTATATGCCTTTTAGTGGTTTAGGCTAAAAGAAACTAGAGAAACATCTATAATTTCTAGGTGGTTTACTGTGAGAAGGAATATTGTAGGTTACAAGGTAATTCTATGATTGGAATATGCAAATCCTGAATTTAAATTGTTTTTCTAATGAAGGATGTGTGGTATATCTGCCAAATGTTTTGAAATATTTAGTGTCTTCTATCTTAAATACACGTAAAAGTCATGATTTAGGATCCATCTCTTCAACTTCTCTTAGAGGCCTTATATTTCAACTTGATAGAGTTCACATTTTTGTTTACAGGTCAATAAATATGACAATTGTAATTTAAAGATTTTACAATCCTCGTTCCTCTTTGAGAGATTTGAAAGTTAGTGGTATGGAAAATGAACATCATTTCCTTTGGTTCTAGTTTTTGCTCTATGTACACGTGCTCTTTTGATGGATTTTAGCAATATAATATGTAAATATTAATGGCCACAAAGATGGATTCTAAACCAGGGGTTCTACTTCATAGCTACCAACTCTTATGATCTTCATCCCATTATAACTTCTCTATCTAGTGAAAAGTTAGGAGACAGGGTTCTTTCATTTAAGAAACTTATGACGATTCACTTGGTGTGAGAAAACATAGGAATGTAGTTATAAATGAGGTTCAAAGATATTGATATGGGTCTTAACATAGGTCTAGTCACAGGTTGACTCACAAGGAAGTCCTCTCTTCGTCCCTTAATTGTGTCCACCCCTTTCCTAGGGTTACATATATTAAATGAAAATAGAATGAGAGTTGTTATTGATAAACCTTTTTAACTTTTTTTATCATTTTTTTACTACTTTATTCAATAAAACATGGCCTTAAATAGGCATTATAGCAATAAATTTGTTTTTAAAATAATAAAGACTTTAGTAACCTAAATGGGATAACATCTTGTTAATTAGTTTTCCTATTTAAACAAAATGTAAAAATAATTTTTCTTAAATAATATTGTTGATTTTCAATCAGTCTTTTGTTTTTCTCGTATACTTTTTCCTACAAATGCATCTTCCACATCATTTCTCCCCTCCTGGATAAATAGCTTGTGCTCAAGCTAGAATTCAGGATAACCCATTTGAAAATCTGCTAAAATCTCCCAAGAGGCATCTATGGATGGCTACCCCTTCTAATGGACTAATAATTCCCAAATGCCCTTGTTTAAGCGAGCATGGATTATGGTTTCTAGAATTGGGCCAAATTTACCTACTTTCATAAGAGGATCATCCTTATACTCCTTGAGCTGAGAGACATGAAAGACAACATAGACTGTAAAGTCATTAGGTAAACGCAAACAATAAGCCACCTTCTAGCCTTTTAAAGAATCTGAAATGGTCTAAAAAATTTAGGATTCAACTTCTAAGAACCATATCTAGCTATTGTGAGTTGTCTATAAGGTTATAACTTCAACCAAACCTAAGCTCCCACGTCAAATGACATGACTCAGTGGTTTTAATTATACTGTTGCTTCATCCTAACTTGAGCTTGTAACAACCTTTCCCTAATTTCCCCTAAGATCATATCTCTCTCTATCAAGGCTTGGTCAATAACATACAACTTTGTATCTTCCTTAGCATAAGATAAAATGCATGAAGGGTCACAGCCATAAACTACTCGAAAGGGAGTCCTTTAAAGGGCTTAATGAATGATTTATTATAACAATACTCAGCCCATTGAAGCCACTTCACCCATCTCTAGTCTCCCACAAAACATCGTATGTACATCTTGATAATCCTATTTACCACTTCTATTTAGTCATTGGATTAAGACAAGTATGCCATCTTTTTTCAACAAAGCCTGAAAAATTCCCTCAAGAAGGTATTAGTAAACACCTTATCCTTATTGCTCACAACAGATTCTGAAAGACCATGCAAGTGAAAAATATTTTCAAAGAACACATGTGTTACTAAAATAGTCGTAAGGATATGCTATAGGTATAAAATGTCCCATTTAGAGAAACGATCAATCATAACAAACAATACCGACTTATCCCCCACTTTAGGTAAACCCTTAATGAAATCCATTGAGATGTCAGCCCAAATTTAAGTAGGAATCTCCAAAGGCTTCAGCAAGCTAGCAAGATGAAGGTTCTCCTATTTATTCTGCTAACATACACTACAATTTTGCATAAATCTTGTCATGGTTGCTTTTATACCGTGCCAGTAGAAATCAACTTTCACCCTATATAAAGTTTTCTAACAACCCTCGTGAGTAGAATTATGAACTCTAGCGATAATTGTAGATATAAGATGGGAATTAGGTAAGTATACCCTTCCTTTAACCAATATCAGCCCCTTTTGTACAAACCAATTGATACCAGCATCACCTATTTCCATTTTTCTATAACTATTACAATTCTATCGACCCATCGATTTCTTCTCTAATTGCATAAAAAAGAATGAGTTGAAGCTATGAAATGGAATAGAGTGCAACTGCTTCATCCTTGTGGGACAATGCATTTGCTGCCTTGTTTAAAGTTCCGGCCGGTATTCCACCTTGAAATCAAATCCCAATAATTTGTGAACCTAGTGTTATTGTAAAGAGGTAGACAATCAATGTTATAGCATTTGAGGCTATAATGATCTGGTTTTATGATAAAAAAAAAAGTGCCTCTAAAGGTATGAACATCAATGTTAACCAGCCTTGGTCAGTCCTATTAACTTCCATTTATAGGCAGGAAGTTTAAAATGCCTATCTACAATCTTCTTGCTAAAAAATGCAATTGGATGGCCATATTGTTATAAGACTACACCAATCCCTCTTTTAGAAAAATCACACTCAACTATAAATTCCTCCTTGAAATTTGGTAACTGCAAGATCGAGGACTTGCACCAATGCTTTCTTTAATGCCTTCAAGGCTTGGGTAGGTGATTCACTCCATTGGAAGGAGTTACTCTTTAGCAAACTTGTCAATAGGGTTGCTGCTTGCCCATAATCTTTTTTTAATTTTGATAACAACCAGTTAATCCCAAGAACCTGAAAAGATCCTTAACAGAATGGGGAATGGATCATTCTGTCGCGACTCGAATCCTTGTAAAATCCACCAAAACTCCTGTACTATGGATAATGTGACCTAAGCATGCTACTTGAGTCTCTCCAAAGTTGTGCCTAGATCACTTAAACTTAAACCTTTGCTTGTCCTCAAGCAAATTAAGCAGAACCATTACATTCCATCAATTCATTTTCAAAGAGATCAAGTGCATGCAATCTTTCAAACTTCGGCAACTTAAATATCAAGCTACTACACACATCATAATCTTTTCATCAATACACATAAATAAGTTCAACTTATGATATTATTGATCAAAGGTAAGCATGAAACCAAGATAGATTTTTCTCACGGTATTCGCTCATTTCACTCACGTGTTTAAGGGTTGGTGTTTTGCTGAAGGCTCCCTCTAAGAGATTACACTACCATAGGTTTGGAAATTCACCAATTCTCCTCCACGCAGATTACATGCTAAATTGATCAAAAGGACTTTTAATTAAGGTTGTAATGGGGCCAGGGTCAAGGTGAGTCATAACTGGATTTAGGGGTTCTTCACAAACATTCATAAAATACGAAATGTACAAGGGGACAATAAAGTATATTTCTGATAGATGAATGTAGATAACTGACTACTCAACCTTTCTTATTGCTAAAAACTTCACTTCTTTTCTTTCTTTTACTTTTTCTTTTTTTTCTTTTTTTTCTCATTTGATGTTTTTTTTCTTTTTTTTCATTTGATTTTTTTTCATTTTTTTTGTTTTACAGTAATATGAAAAAGATGAACAACATAGTAGCTAAATGCAATATGCTATGTGAATAGAAGTATAGCTCAACACATCTCAGAAACAAAAAATTGTAACTAAAATCCCAAACTAATGCACACTTAGTACTTTATTAAACTTATGATGAGATAGGCTAATGGGTTTTTTGGTTTTTTTTAAAGGTTTTTAATTCAAGAAACAATAAGGATAAGGGCTCAAAAGGGGTTACAAGGGATAATAAATTAGGTGAGTCATTTAAGTCAAGGGTTTTAAAACAAAGATGACCTTAATCCTTTCCATATAACATGCATCTAGTAGTTTCAAACCGGTTCAGAGCGAGTTCTGAAGGTAATCATCCTAGAAAAGCATTACACACAACAAGAAAAATAAAATGACTAAAATGTAGTCATATAAGCTCAATGCTTCACATAGGTTTATATATGAAAATCCATGATAATTTCACACATTCCCTAATCACTACAATATCAATTTATGACCAAGTTTATGCAACCAACTACTTCAATTAATCAGTATAGTTCACCTTCCACTCAAGCCACCTAATTCAACTTCAAGCATACATTCAATCTCATTCCAACTACTATGATAGAGTTTCATGGTATAACACATAATAGTGACTCAAGTGAGAAGAAATTGACATACCTAATACTCATAATCTAACATGCATCTTATATGATATGCAAAACGCAAACAAAAGTGCAATGACTATCTCCCCACACTTGAGGGACACATTGTCCTCAATGTATGAAGGAAACACCAAAATAAAACAAAAAAATGATTAATGTGACAAAACAAAACAAAGCAAATAACTTTTTCAAAGAAAACACAAAAAATATGCAAACAAAACAAACAATAAATAAGTAGAGGGCAATAAAACTTATGGGGATTCCGGTGGGGATGGTGTTGGAGAAGGCATTTGGACCCCTTGTAATGTAAACAATTTGATAAGCTTCTTAGTTTGGTAACGTTGTTATCGCTCTATTCTCTTCATCCTATCATCCATAAAGTCTAGATGTCACTCTAGAGTCTTGTGGTGATCTTCTATGGTAGATAAAACAGCTTCCCACACTTTAACCTCTTAACTAGAGTCATCAGAAGAGCTGTCATTGTCTGGAGGATGGTGGGTAAATGATGATTCTGTGGACTTCCTTTGTTGCACAGTGGCTCGTGTGTTGGGGTCTCGAAGTTCCAAGGAATCCATCTCCATAATTTCAGCACGTCGCAAATGCATAAGAGTAAAATACTCAACAAACACAGGGGTTAGACCATCGAGATTAACTTTAT
>JAOXYD010223867.1:0-18701 GCA_028565735.1 Pinacopodium congolense
GCTAGTATTTGAAAAATAGATTTAAAGAAGATCTAGGAATATGGTGGTTAGAGAAGTTGTAGATTGTGTCATCTTATTATTTGCAAGGAAGCAATTGCAATAAGAACAAAAAGGAAAATTAAATCTTTTAAATGCTTTCAGCAAGGTATTATTGTTGGAAACACACACAGATTTCCACATTGTTAAAACTTGCAACTCTAACATTAGCTGAGAAAATCCTTGCTGGGATGTCCTATTGCGTTTTAAGCCATAAAAAATCTATCAATATTACAAAATTATGTGTGGGCACTTCTGCATTATTACCGTGTAGGAAAGAACTCTGCTTAGCCTCAAGAGAGTCATCTGAAAATGGTTCTTGGAAGAAAGTTTGCACTTGTGTTTTATAAATCCTACACTTAGCATTGTTAGCCATGGATTTTATGTGGTATTCTATTCTGCAACATGTTCAAGATTTGTGGTTATAATGCTGAAGGAATAATATTCTAGTGGAATAGTCCAGTCTAGTTCGAATAGTTCAAGCTGTCTCTCATCACATTCTAAAGTACTGGCCATCATTGTCTGGTTGCAAGGTTAAATGTATAATGTGCAATAAGTTGTAGTGTTTTGACATTCAAAATAAGCTTTATAAAAGTCCTGTGCCTTAAGACTTCTCTATTTACTTCAGCACCAAAATGCTTTAATGGATTACAAGTAATAAAAGCTCTGTAGTGTTATCTCCTTTAATCAACCAAGTCTATGTTATATGTACACCACATATTTATGTGGTGTACAGTCCTATTTATTGTACTTGTTGATTGCTAACTTTATCTTTCTCAGCACTTGAGACGCTACTGAAAGACCATGCTGGAAGATATGCAACCGGAGACAAAGTTTTCCTGGTTTGTTTTTCTTCCAATCCATGCTATTGTTCTTATTACCAAATAGAAGTGTGAGTTGATTATGCAAGGAAGTCTGTGGTTTACCCATATTAAGAAACAGCTCCCAGATATACGGTAATGACTGTTACTACATAAGGACATTAGTTTGTTCTTAATTTTGTGTTTGAAAAGTTAAAAATTTTGTTCTAAATGAAATTATTTAAAATTTCTAATACATTATGACATCCACAACTCAATTAAAATCACGGAAGGGTTTTGAATTTGTGTAAACCATAGAGGGTCTGCATGCAACTGTCTTTAGACATTTCTTTTAAGGTGGGATGTGGAAATGTTGGTTTTTAGTTTATTGGGGTGTTTCTTCCTAGACAAAATGCTTGATGTATATCCTCTTTGATATGTGAAAAGCAACATGGTGGAGTTATTGATGTTTTCAAAATACCTTCCTATGTGTAAATAGGAATGAAAGGCCCACCAGTTTGTCTAGAAAGTGTTGTCGAAATAAAGGATAAATAATTCTTTGTAACTGACAACTTCGGGGGTGTTAGCCACGTGTACATCTCATTCATGTCTTTTATCCACACCAGTTTTGGTGGAGGTTCTTCTATCCGGTTTGGAATGTCATTCTGCAATTCTGTTACAGAAGACACATTACTCTATTAGTTGAAGGTTGTAGGAGATATTTGATCTTTCCAGGAAGCCATTGAGCTTGAAAGTTTGAACTATAAGATGAGGCTGACGAGACATGGTTAACCTAGTCAATCAACAGTTGAAATTTTTTCACGTCAAACATTAATGTTGTCAAGATGCTGTCCGATTAAAAAAGGATGCTATTGAATTAGGTCTTTGTTTTAATCATTTGCTGCTCTTTAGTAGATTTGAGAGAAAAACTAATTCCCATATTCTCTACATAGCTAATAGTGTCAAGCAGTTTAGAATCTATGATTGTTACTTTTGTGGAGCATTCAACATAAGAATATGATTTTACTGGCACTTGGTGGGCACATTCTCGATATGAGCACTGTTCCCAGTTCCAGGATCTTAACTCTTGGGCTTTTACATGCTATGATCTTATATAGAATTTGATACATCAGATTTGAGAGAAAATGGCAGAACTGTAAATGCTTAGGGGATTATCATCCCAAGCATGCATTTATTTAGACAGCATGGCATTTTATGAGTTATATATGTCACTTTACAGGCAGATCTGTTTCTTGCACCACAAATTCATGGAGCAATGAAAAGATTCAATATTGACATGGTAATACCCATTCTTCAATTCATATGAATTCTTACTTGTAATTGTCTGGTTAACGTGAGGTTGAAAAATAAATAGCAAATGTAAAAGAGAATTCACTGCATGGCTCAGTGAATGGAGTGTCTGAAATTTGCGGCCACTACTTTTTCCCCTCTTCATAAAGTTGCAATTTATTTGAACATTTTTCCATAAAAAGATTATATATTGACATGGTAATGCTCATTCTCTTAACTCATCTGACTTCACATGTGCAATTGTATTGTTAAATTGTTGTTGAAAAAAAAAAAAAAAATGTCAGAGTTTACTGCCTGAATCAATGAACGCAGTGTCTGAAAATTTACAGCTAGTACATTTTTCCTCTTTTCACAAAGTTGCAGTTTGATGGGAAATTTTGTGAGGAAATATGTACCAGGGTGTTCATGTTTTACTATTTTGACATTCTTATTCAGTTATGACCTTTTTACACTCTGTGCAAAATTTCCTTCTAGGATATGCTTAATTTGTATCCACAGCCCCTGTGAAGCATCTCTTTTCCTCTGTTTTTGCAGTCCCAGTTCCCTCTTCTACAGAGGTTGCATGAAGCATACAGTGCACTTCCAGCCTTCCAGGATGCTATGCCAGAAAATCAGCCAGATACTCCACCAAACGTCAGTTAGATTGATAAGGGTTCCTGAAGGTAACGGTTATAATGATCAGGATGAGGCACTTGGACTGAACAGCAGTCCGGTTGCTGGGTTTCTTGGTTTGAAAACATCTATTAGGACACAACGTCAGATATATCATGTTAATTCGGTCAACCATGTGATTGAATGAAGTAAACAAAGTCAGAACTTCAAGGTTTTCTGTTATCTGCCTATTAATTGTTTGGTGCATCTAATTTGTTTGCAGGCACATGGATTCTACTTTTTCTTCGTGGTTCGGTATACTGTTACAGTGATACTCTTGTTACATATCAGCTTAAACTACCAGATTTGTCATTGAATCATCCGGTGTTTCTCTTTTGGAGCCTTAAAATAAATCTTGCGACATTCTAGGCCATCACTTGCTGATCAGAGATGGGTTTCACGGTCAAGTATTTATTTGGATTAGGGATAATAAAAATGCAACTGTTACGAATAATATTGCTTCATGTGTTTGTAGAATGTACCATGATGCTACATTTTGCATACTATCAATCCTTGTTTAATAGAAATCATCTACTATCCTTGCATTGTTCATAAACTGCTGATTGAAATACGCAATGCCAATTTTTATTGTTTGAATGTTGTGCTAGTGAATTTAATCAAACGACATATTGTTCCCTTCCACATTGGCCAAAGTTTTTTTGCATTGCTTTTCGTTCTAAAACAAAGCGTTCTACCTTTCATTCTACAACAGAGCGTTTCTTATGCTTCCTGATTTCCAGAAGAGTAATCATCTTTCATGACTAATCAAGTTTATATGTTGACATTCAGTATCCGTGCCTTCTACTGAGTTCTACAACCTCAAAACCGTTGGCCAATGTGTCAGGCTTTCTTTTGACTTAAAGGGATTAGTCGACCTTTATTGTCGTCCTTTAAAATGGGACTATGATGATCTCTTTTATAATATTTCCAATGGCTAGTGCCGAAAGTCTTCCTATTTTTGGCATACTGTCTGGTACTTTCACATTTAGACTTATTAGCGAGAGAAGGGGTAAATTCTATGTATTTATGTATTTGTCTATTTGGAAATGAATTAATAACTTGTGATTATGATAAATTTATATATGATAATTACGAAACTATCACAATACTAATTAAAGAGAAAGAAAGAGAAATAAAATTAATTTATAATAATGTAGTCAAATACCTTTTTACCTATATTCAGTTTCAAAATTATATTTACAAGTTTATCTTTTTTTTTTAGTGAAGTAAAATTTTTCTGTAAAGCCCAGATTTTTGAAAACTCAAATCCAGCCCAGAAACACAAACCTGACCTGATTGGCCCACACTTAGTTATTAGGTTTATTTTATATATTCTTATTTCATCTTCTTCTCTCATCTCCCATTTTCCTTTTATTTTCTTTAACAAAACCAACACAATCTTGCACTCTTTCATTTCTTTCAGCTTCCCTAAGACTTCTTTCATCTTCCAGATTCATAAATCATCTAAAGGTATATTTAAATCTTTGATTATTGTGATTGGGAGAGGTTTTTTAATATTTGGTGAAATCTTGACAGATTAAATGCAGAAAAAAAAAGAGACAAAAGAGGGCAACCAAAAAAGAGAAGAAAGGAGATGAGAAAAGAAAAGAAGAGAAGAGAGAGAGAGAGAGAGAGAGAGAGAGAGAGAGAGACGCAAGAGAGAGATGGTAGAGAGAGGAAAATAATAAATAAAATATATTTCTAAGGGCATAATTGTAATTTAGAGAAATTAGGGTGGGATTGGAGCTTTTGAAAAGTTTAGGATTAAGTTTATAATTTAGAAAAAAAAATTTATGATAAATTAGTGAATTAGGAAAATTTTATAGTATTATTATTATTTTTCAGTCTAACTGAAATTTTCATTAAATAGGTGTCAAAAACGAATTGGAAGGAATCGAGATAAAAAAGGAATAGAAATTTGGAATTTGCGAAGTTCAGGTAATAATTGATTTAGAATGTATCCCATTTTGTGTTTTATGTGAAAATGTGATGATATGACTTTTTGTATAAAAATTAGGAAGTTAAAATATTTTATTTGCAAGTTTTGCGTAAATAGTGAATAAATTTGTGTAAATAATATGATTTAAATAGATTATATTATGTGAAAATTTTACTTTTAAGTGAATATTATGATTCGTATGAATTTTTAAAAAGGGAATACGTCCTTTTATATATATTCTTTATGAAAATTATAAGTAATGTGATTGTACAAGGTATGCGATTTAGAAGAAGTGCATTATGTTAATTTTATGCAATTTTTAAATAATTATGATTTTTGGAGCGTTATGAATTAAAGGGATGAATATATACAAATTACGCTTGTATAGGAAATATGTATATGGTTACGTGATTAATTTTGTGATGAATTATGGAATGATAGAATAGAAAATTTGTGAAATATTAAGGAACCATAAGAAGATATTAGTTTGTGACTTGTCTAAGTAGATTTATATTCGATGGTCTTGATATTCATATTATGAGATTGATACTGATCATTAGACACGTGTCGGGATATCATGGGGTGGGGATGTCCTTATTATTTATATTGGTATTCTATGATAGGAATACCTATGATACTTCTGAAGTGAGTAGTGTCCTATATGATTTATTTCGATGAGACCTAGTATTCTGGGGTGGGAATACCCAAGATATCTCTGAGGTGGGAGGTATCTTGTATGGTCTGTATACCGACAGACAATTGAGTATAATTCTACTATGTTAAGTGGGATCCTTAAACTTAGAAAAAATATAATTTAAAAAATAGAGATTAAAGAACTGTCTTGGAATAATTTATCAATAATATAAGTGGTATAAAGCATGATATTAAATGAGATGTGATGTGTTATGAAAGTTGTAATGTTGTTCCTAAGGATATTTACTATATTATTTGTATGTACTATATGATGCATGATGGGTACATTTTAGTTAATACTTATTGAATTGGCAGCTCATTTCTTACCATTTTTTTTCAGGAGATATTCAATAAATCTTAGATATTTTGGATTTCGATTGGTATTAGTGAAAGAGGTTAGGTTGCTCAGCTTGTCGCAGGATGCTACAAGAGCCATTTTTAAAGATAGCTTGTCTTTTTGTTTTAGCATTTTGATAAATTTATTTTATGGTTGAGATTGTTGAAATGAATAGACAAATTATTGAATTTATTGACATTAGCAATTGCGATTTTTATTAATGAGGGTTCATTGTTTTATTTAAGCTATTGTTGGGTTATTGAGTTGTTTATTGAACTATGTAGAGTATGGAATTTGTGAATTTTAGGATTTGAGTTGAATTAAGAATTGAATTGAAGAAAATAAAGTCACTTTAATTAGGACATTGCTTGAATTGAGAATTGACATGTGTAGTAGGTTACATTAAGTGATATCAAAGCGGGTCTACGGTACTAGGGTAAGAAAGTGTACTAATTATAAGATAATTTATTTTATAGGATGGCATCCAATAATGCAACCGCTGGACACCAAGAGGTTAGGGCAGGTGTTGGGGCCGATCAAGCTCAAGTGGAAGCAAATCAGGGTCATATTGGAGTGGAGGTAGAACTAATGGTGCCAATTGATGGGGCTCATATTGTGGAGATACTGCCTCAATACATGCAGATTATTCATGCAGTATTGCAGGCACAGGTTCAAGTATAGGCTCAGGCTCAAGCCCAGTTTCAAGCCCAAGTGCAGATACAGGCTGTTGTACAGACTGAAGTACCCCCACCGCTACCAACTCCAACAGTGCCTAGAATTGACCGTAACTTTGAATGCCTGAGGAAGTTAGGGGCTAAAGAGTTCATGGGTATTATTGACCCAGAAGAGACTGAAATTTGGTGGAATCAGATCGAAGTGGCTCTAAATAGGTTGGAATGTATTGATGTGAAGCACCTTCAATATCTCACTTCACTACTTTAAGGTGAAGTAGTAATCTGTTGGTAATCGGTTGAGAGAATTTATGCACCACTAGTAATATCACGGAAGAAATTCCAGAAGGAATTTAACAATATGTACAAGCCACAGATTTATAGAAATAAAAAGAAAAGAGAGTTCATAGTTTGGTACAGACTGAGGAGATGTCAGTGGTAGCCTATGAAAGGTGTTTTACTGCATTGTCAAAGTATGCCCCTGAAGCTGTAGCAGACCCGGAGGATCAATGTTATCATTTTGAGTGGGGACTTCGAATCGATATTAGAAAGGAACTTGGTGAAGAAATTATCGATTTTAAGAGACTCTTGAGTGCTTCACTTAAGATGGAGGAGATACTAGACCAAGAAAAGATGGGAAATGAGATTAAGAGGAAGCAATTTGATACCAGAGGTGAGTTTAGTCAACCTACTAAGAAGACATCGGAGTATACAAGGTCAACTGGGGGGAAGTAATTATCAGAAGGGTGATGCAGTATCTACAAGTGATAGTTCCACCAATTTCAATAGATTTGGAGGATTCAGTAAAGGGGTTGAGAACTATAGTACTTTCAGTTCGCCTTTAATTGGTTCTGGTAGAGGACCGGATCAAGGAGTAGGAGGATCATTTGCCAGAGGATTTGGCTCAAGCTGTAGATTCCATTCAGGACCATGTTGGGAACCTAGTTGAGGTGATGGAATATGCTATGTATGCGGAGATAGAGGGCATTTTAAGAGGGATTGTCTTACTTTGGGAGTTTTAGGTGCTATGGTTAGTGGTTTTGCACAAGAACAGAATGACTCAAGAGACAATGGTAAAGGAGTTGATAGAAGTAGAGGTAGAGGTATAGGTGCTGGCAGTGGGGGACATGGAGTTATACATCATAGTGTTGGAAAATTATCACTTCCATCCCAGACACAGACTAGAATTTATCATATAACCCAGGAAGATGCGCTAGCAGCTAACAACATGATGTCGGGTATGATTTCTTTATTTGATGTTAAAACATATGTATTATTAAATCCTGAATCTACTCTTTCTTATATTGCATCTGATTTTGTACCAAAAATTTTGGGTAAAAATTAGTCCTTTAAGGTATGATTTAAAGGTTTATTTACCTGCAGGAAATAGTGTAATAGTGAATAGAGTAAGGAGAGTAAGCCCAATAAGGATTGGAGAGATAGAGTTGCCTACAGATTTAATTGTGATAGACTTAAAGGAGGTTGATGTAATATTAGGTATAGATTGGTTAGCATAACACAAGGTAGTAGTTGATTATTACACTAAGAAAGTGACAATTGGGTCCTCTGGTAAATCGAAGGTAGTGTTTATGGAGGAGCAAAAAAGGTTGTAAGCTTATGTTATTTCAACAGCAACAGCAAGATAACTGATATTAGATGGATGCGATGCATACTTAGCTCATATAATAGACACGAGGGAGACAAACCCTACATTAGAGGAGATACCTGTAGTTAGAGAGTTTTCAAAAGTATTTTTGGATGATTTTACTAGGTTTACCACCTCTGTGAGAGGTTGATTTCATAATCAAGATGCTACATGGAGTTGCTCCTATATCTATTGCACCTTATAAGATGAGATCTGTGGAGTTACAAGAGTTGAAAAAGTAATTGGAGGAATTGTTGTAAAAAGGATTTATCAGACTTAGTACTTCACCTTGAGAAGCTCTAGTTTTGTTTGTGAAGAAAAAGGATGGTAGCATAAGATTATGTATTGATTATCGACAGTTAAACTGTGTGACAGTGAAGAATAAATATCCTTTACCTTATATTGATGATTTGTTAGATCAATTGAGAAGATGTACAGTTTTTTCAAAAATTGACTTGAGGTCTGGATATTGGCAATTGCGAATAGCAAAATGAGATATACCTAAAACTGCCTTTCAAACATGGTATGGTCATTATGAGTTTTTAGTGATGCCATTTAAACTTACAAATACCCTAACTACTTTTATGGCTTTGATGAATAGAACTTTTCAGGAGTATCTAGATTAATTTGTGATCGTATTCATTGATGATATCTTAGTATATTTCAGGAGTAAGGAAGAGCATGAAAATCATTTGAGAACGGTGTTGCAAGTTCTGGAGGAGAAACAATTGTATGCCAAATTAAGTATTTGTGAATTCTAGACTAAGCAGGTAGTGTTATTGGGGCACGTTGTATCCAAAAAGGGTGTAAAGTCAGATCTTACAACGGTAAAGGCAATGATAGAGTGGGAGCCACCGAAAAGTATGATAGAGATCAGAAGTTTCTTAGGGCTTGCTGGATATTACAAAAGATTTATAAAGAGTTTTTCAATAATAGCTAGCCTATTATAAAGTTATTAAAGAAAGGAATTCCTTATCAGTGGATTGATCGGTATCAGGAGAGCTTTGAGGAGTTAAAGTAGAGATTGACATTTAGTCCTATCTTAGTATTATTGACAAGTGGTGGAGGTTTTGAGGTATATGTAGATGCCTTAAAATTAGGATTGGGATGTGTATTGATGCAAAGTGGGAAGGTAATAGCTTATGCCTCCCGTTAGTTGAGAACTCATGAGGTGAATTATCCCACACATGATTTAGAGTTAGTAGCTATAGTACATATGTTGAAGATCTGGGGACATTACTTATATGGAGAGACTTTTATAGTTCTCACAAATCATAAGAGTTTGAAATATATTTTGACTCAGAAGGAATTGAATTTGAAGCAAAGGAGATGGATAGAGTTATTAAAAGATTATGATTGCACTATTAACTATCATCTAGGAAAGGCGAATGTAGTGGTAAGCGTCTTAAGCAAAAATAATTCAGAAGTGTTGGCCAATTTGAATGAAAGAAGTGTGACATCGTTAGTAAAGATGAGAGCCTTGGATGTTAAGTTATAAGTTGATGATGTGTTGGAATTAATGGTTACCTTATAGATTCGAACTGATTTGAGTGACCGAATTGGTGAGGCACAGATTCAAGATTCGTATTTGTAAAGAAAGAGGCAGAAAATACAATAAGGAAAGAAACCTCATTCTTCAGTGAGGCTAGATGAATTGATGATGATGGGAGCTCGGTTATGTGTGCCAAATGTCGATGGGTTGAGAAAATAAATTTTAAAAGAGGCTCATTATATACCTTATGTAATGCATCCTAGTATAACCAAGATGTATCAGAATTTGAAACCTTATTATTCGTAGCCAATCATGAAAAAGGATGTGGCGGATTTATAGCCGAATGTCTGACTTGTCAACAAATTAAGGCTGAGGATCAAACTCTAGCGGGAAAATTAAGATCATTGTCGATACCATCATAGAAATGGGAGAAATTTACTATATATTTTGTGGTGGGTTTACCTAGGACACAGCGTAGGCATGATACTATTTAGGTTATTGTGGATAAACTGACCAAGTTTACCCACTTCTTACCAATTCAGTAGACAGACTTTTTAGATAAGCTAGCTAGATTATAAGTAGATGAGATAATGAGATTACATGATGTGCTAGTGTCCATAATTTCATATCTGGATCTTCGATTTACATCTTGATTCTAGATTAGTTTACAAATGACATTAGGTACTAAATTGAATTTGAGTACAACTTTTCACCCACAAATAGATAGTTAATCTGAGTGCACTATTTAGACTTTGGAAAATATGATGAGAGCGTGCGTTTTAAATTTTGAAGGAGATTGGGATTTATATTTGCCTTTGATGGAATTTGTTATAATAACAGTTATCATTCCAGCATCGGGATGGCATCTTTTGAAGCGTTATATGGGAAACGATAAAGAGATCCAGTGTGTTGAGATGTTGAGGGTGCTAGGATTGTAGAGGGGTCAGAATTGATTAAAAAGATAGTAGAGAAGATTAAAGTAGTGAAGCAGTGTTTGAGAGCTACTCAAGATAGGTAGAAAAGTTATGTGGACCAATATAGATGTGAGATAGAATATGAAGTATGTGATAAAGTATTTTTTGAAAGTGTTACCTTGGAGAGGTATAGTACGATTTGGAAGAAAAGGAAAGTTAAGTCCAAGGAATATTGGGCCTTACAAGATTGTTCAACGTGTTAGCCCATTACCTTATAATTTGACTCTACCTCCAGAGTTATCATAAATACATAATGTTTTTCATGAATTTATATTGAGACGATATCGATCAAATTCAAGTCATGTCATACTTGAACCAGAGATTGAAGTGACTATAGATTTAACTTATAAATAAGAGCTAATTGAGATTTTAGAGAGGAAGATTAAACAGTTGAGAAGGAGACAAATACCTATAGTGTGAGTTTTATAGAATCATCATCAGTCTTTGAGAGAGGCCACGTGGAAAGTAGAAAAGGATATGCAACGATAATATTCTCATTTTTTTTGAAAATTCATGTATGCAACTAAATTCGAGGATAAAATTTTTTTTAGGGGGGAAGAACTGTAGAGTCCAGATTTTTGAAAACCTAAAACCAACCTAGAAACACAAACTCGACCTGATTAGCCCATACTTAGTTATTAGGTTTATTTTGTCTATTCTTATTCTATCTTCTTCCTCCCTTACCTGCACATTCGACAACCTCCCATACCCTATTCTCCTTCTATTTTCTTCAATAAAGCCAACACAATCTTGCACTCTTTCATTTCTTTCAACTTCCCTAAGACTTCTTTCATCTTCCAAATTCATAAATCATCTAAAGGTATGTTTAACTCCTTGATTATTGTGATTAGGAGAGGTTTTTAGTATTTCGTGAAATCTGGACAGATTAAATGTAAAAAAAAAAGAGACAAAAGAGGGCTGTCGAAAAAGAGAAGAGAGGAGATGAGAAAAGAAGAGAGAGAGAGAGAGAGAGAGAGAGAAAGAGAAAGAAAGAGAGATGCAAGAGAGAGAAAAGGTAGGAGAGAGGAAAATAAATAAATAAATAATATATTTCTAAGTGCTTAATTATAATTTAGAGAAATTGGGTGGGAATTGAGATTTTGAAAAGTTTAGGACTAAGTTTATAATTTCGAAAAAATTTAACATAGACTAGTGAATTAGGAAAATTTTAGAGTATTATTATTATTGTTAGTCTAATTGAAATTTTATTAAATAGGTTTTAAAACGAATTGGAAAGGAGACGGGATCAAGACGAAATATAATTTGGAATTTGCGAAATTTAGGTAAGGATTAATTTAAAATGTACCCCATTTTTTGTTTTATGTGAAAATGTGATAATATGACTTTTTGTATAAAAATTAAGAAATTAAAATATTTTATTTGCGAGTTTTACTTAAATAGTGAATAAATGAAATTCATGCAAAGAATATGATTTAAATAGATTCTATTACGTGAACATTTTGCTTTTAAATGAATATTATGATTCGTATGAACTTTTAAAAAAGGAATATATCCTTATATATATATATATTATGAAAATTTCAAGTGATGTAATTATGCGAGATATGTGATTTAGAAGTAGTGTGTTATGTGAATTTTACACAATTTTTGAATGATTATGATTTTTGGAGCGTTATGAATCAAAAGTATGAATATATACAAATTACGCTTATATGGGAAATATGTACATGATTAAGGGATTAATTTTGTAATGAACTATGGAATGATGGAATACAGAATTTGTGAAATATTAAGGAACCATAAGGAAATATTACTTTGTGGCTTACCTACGTAGATTTATAATTGATGGTCTTAATATTCATGTTATAAGGTTGATACTGATCATTAGACACATATCAGGACATTCTTGGGTAGGGATGTTCTTGTGATTTATATTAGTATTCCGGGGTAGGAATACTCAAGGTACTTTTGGGGTGAGTAGTGTCCTATATGATTTATTTTGATGAGACTTAGTATTTTGGGGTGGGAATACTCATGATATCTCTAGGGTGGGAAGTATCTTGTATGGTCTATGTGCCGACATACCATTAAGTATAATCCTATTAAGTTAAGTGGGGCCCTTAAATTTAGAAAAAGTATAATTTAAAATATAAAGATTAAAGAACTGTCTTGGAATAATTTATAAATAATATAAGTAATATAAAGCATGATATTAAATGAGATGTGATTTATTATGAAAGTTGTGATGTTGTTCGTAAGGATATTTGCTATATTATTTGTATGTACTATGTGATGTATGATGAGTACATTTTACTTAATCTTTATTGAGTTGGTAGCTCATTAATTACCAAATATTTTTTTCAAGAGATATTCAGTAAATCTTTCATATTTTGAATTTTGACTAGTATTGGCGAAAGAGGCTAGGTTGCTCAGCTTATTGTAGGATGCTACATGAGTCATTTTTAGATAGTTTATCTTTTTGTTTTAGCATTTTTGATAAATTTATTTTATGGTTGAGATTGCTGAAATGAATAGATAGATTATTGGATTTATTGACATTCGCAATTGCGATTTTTATTAATGAGTATTTATCGTTTTATTTAAGCTATTGTTGGAATATTGAGTTGTTTATTGGATTATGTGGAGTATGAAATTTGTGAATTTTAGGGTTTGAGTTGAATTGAGAATTGAAATGAAGAAAGTATGGTTACTTGAATTGGGAAATTGCTGTGAATTGGGAATTGATAGGTGTAGTGGTAGGAGCGTTACATTTTCATACAATATTTTTGTTATGAGTGAAGAGAAATTATTATAATTATCTTAATTTTGTCATAGTTAGAAGAATAATTTTTTACAAATCTTGTTTAAGATTAAGAGAAACTTTTATAATTTGTATTTTTAGCAATTTTCTCAATTACAACAATTGTATAATCATACAACTTATAATATCTGTTTTTGCTTCATATTAGTGAAAAGGTATCAATAGATTTTACGCAACACACATGTACTCTTTTTATTCTCGCAAGTCTCTTAGCAATTGTTTAGTATGCCAAAGGTTCATCCCATAATTCCATTGTGACGTACTTAAAATCAACTCAAATGATTGCTATGTACACATTAATTGTTGCAACAATTAGTTTCTGGACGCAATTAAATAGTTGGACAATCACTACTTAGCAAGGTTTTGAATGTTGCATCGGTATTGATACCGAATTTAGTTTTGAAACGATACTATACCGATACCAGTTAATATCGATACCATTTCAGATAATTTTTTAAAATTATAAATTAGTCCATGAATTTTATAAAATTTACAAAATAGTCCATAAATATATTATATTATATAGTTTTTAACTGAAGTTTAAGTTTATCCCAAAAACACTAATAACATTGTAAATTTAATATAATAATAAATTTATTAATTACTTTAAGATAATTAATAAATTAGTTGTAAGTTGTAATCAAAATAATTTTTAGATTCTTTTTTATTTTTTAAAAAATTACAAATATAAATATAAATTAATGAAACATTTAAGATCATTTAATAGTTCATTAAAAAGATTACAAATATAAATATGAATTAATGGAATATTTAAGATCATTTAATAGTATATTAAAAAAGATTACAAATATAAATATGAGTTAATAAAATTTTTAATATATTAACTAAATTTAGTATTAATTAGATATTAAAATCAAAATAAAATCGACTTTCTAATAAAAATAATCAAAATTTAAAAATATATATAATTAAACAAAAATATTTATTATTACCAAAAATATAAAAAAGAAACAAAAATTATTTATGAAACAAAAAAAAACATTAATGAAACATTTAAGGTCATTTAATAGTATATTATAAAAAGATTATAAATATGAATTAATGAAAAATTTAATATCATTAACCTATTTTAGTATTAATTAGATTTATTTACTTATATTTATAATAGGAAATAAAAATATTTATTTAAAAATTTTCATTATTTTCATTGTAGTCTCTGGTACAGGCCGTCGATACAAGCTGATACGATGCGTTTCAGCCGATACAAGCTGGAATAAGCCGAAACACCTAGTACAGACCAGTACTTAAATCTAATACGAAATATCTTATTTCTGTTTCGTTCTCCGGATGGTAGACGCGTTCTTGCCACACCGGCCGGTGTGAAATGAAATTTAAAACTTTACTGCTTAGGATAATGATGATTAGGTAAAAGTTAGCAAGTAAATATTGCTTTAGTTGATGAACAATACAATTGATATACAATGTTTAGACAATGAACAATCTAAACATTGTACAATGCTAACTAATATGTATTCGTATACTAAATTATCTAAATATTTTTTGACTCTCCAAATTATTTCAAAGATTAAAAACTCTTTACTATGATAAAAAAGATTTAAAACCATTTAAAAAATTCTCCAAAAAGTGTTTTGATGATTAAGAAGGTTTTTTTATTCTAAAATTTCTCTTAATTACAAAAAACATTAATGCCCTTATATGAAAATTATCATGATATGATTGAATCTCCAATTCATTAGAATAACTAAAATAAGATAACATGAAGGTTTAAAATAATTCGTTATCTTAATATGCTTGATTTATTTTTTCTTTTTCTTTTTTGGGTTTGTTACTTGAATTTCTTTTAGACTCTCTTAAGTTGCACATGTACTCCATTTTACTCATTGTCTCCATCATTTGATTTGTTAGTTTACTCAATTTGCTCTTTTATTCGCTATGCCCTTTTATTAAAGTTCATCTTTTGCAAATTGTTTCATTCCATTATAATAAAACTACTAACATCACCAAAAGTAGATTTATTAATTGTAATATGTCTTGTTACCAAAATTATGGGTTAAGACCTCACTTAGTCAACCTTTTCCCCTTTAGATGATGACAAACTATTTGGTTATATTAGGAAAATAAAAAATATTGAGTAACCTTCCCTTATGTTAAAACAAAATATGTAATGCATGATCCCCTTTAATTCATGCATCACGAATGATCAATTTTCAATATGACCATTCTCCTACCATTTTTGTTAATATTAGAAAGATATATGATATATAAATTTGTAAGCATTAAAAGGAGAAAAAAGTATTAACTTTTCTCTACCCTTTTGAAAAAGTTAAATCATAAGGGCAAAGCGTATATACAAAGTGCTTTTCAAATAAATAAGAAATTCTCAAAAAGCTCTTGTACAAAGAAAGTATATACCTCCTTTTATGTGCCACTAACGATTACCTTCTTTTCTTTATCACTTAATTTAAAAATTAGTTTTTTATATCAATTTCATTACTTGACTCATGTGGAGCTTTTGGTGATTTTCCTTTTGAAATCAATTATTAGAGATACTATTATTGTTCCTTTTGTATTCTTACTAATCATGTTTATTTTTATTAATTAGTAAATGATTTATAAATTATACCTAAAAGCAAAATTCCAAATTTTAATTCATTATTGCCAGAGCTTTCATAAATCTTACTAATTAAGAATGGACAATATACACACAGGTAATTAACCTTTTCAGATTTTTTTCAGTTGAGTGAACAACCTTTAAAAATTTTCAATTGAGTAATTAATTTTTAAACAATTTTTTACTTAACGGAAAAATATTAATTCTGTTAAGTCTGTGCTGACATGGCAAACGAACTTTGTCACGTTTTTGCTACGTTAGCGTTCACATGGCAAAAGTGCCATATTAGTATCCACGTGTACACTCTCCCATTATTAAATTTTTTTAATTTAGTGAGTAATCTTTTAAAAATTTTCAATTCAGTGAGCAATCTTCTGAAAATTTTTCAATTTAGTGATTAACATTCTAATATTTATTTAATTCTAGTGAAAATTATTTTTTAATAAAAATAACAGGTGATTAATACATCAATACTTTATTAAGAAGTATTATATAATGACTTCTAAACTTAATTAACAAATATATATAACTTATTCCTTAAAAAGATTAAAAAGTATTTTTTCAATTAAAATAATTTTTAATTATTAAAAAAATAGTATAATTTAATATTTTCAATTCAATTTAAACATATAAAAATTTTGAAATATATTATATATTTTTTACAAGATAAATACTTTTGATACTAAACATAGTTGCAATTAATACTAAACATAGTTGCAATTAAATTTACTTTTTAATTGCACCCAAATTATGATATATATATATATATATATAATTAAATGTAGAGATTTTGATTGATATAACTGAGAAATTTTAAATAATTATTATGATAAATATAACACCTTCACAAATTTTGAATTTTGAATTTGAATATTTTTAATTGTAAAATATTTTTGGATAATTTCAAATTATGAAATAATACCCTCGTCTTAAATTTTATTTCAAATATATTTTAAGTTCTATTTTCAATTAAATTTCAATTGAATAAAATATTTTTCAATCTTTTGAAGAAATAAGTTATATATTTGTTAACTAAACTTAAAAGTCATTATACAATACTTCTTAATAAAATATTTACTTATTAATCACTTATACCATAAAGTTAGATTAAGAGATTCATAATAGCATACCATAAAGTTGTTGAAAAAAAAAAGGTTTCCTTCATGCTCTTAATATTCTAACTTCCAACCAAAGTGCGAGATATAACTAGTTTAAAAATCATACCTAGCTCTTTCTCTTATTGTTAACGATAGTTAGTATTAGATATTCTCATAATCAGTCTAAGACTACACTTATATTCACAAACATTCCTTACTTATAGAAGCTTTACAAAGTCCTCACATTAATGACACTAGTGATCGAGACTTACTCCTATAACCAGTCAAAACTGAAGAAATTTCTCATAATTTGTTAAGTGCCTCCTAAAATTATCTTACCCATTAACACTCCAAAAATGGTAAAGATCAAAATTTTTTGAGTTCTTTTATTAATTTTACTTTTCATATCTTGCATGTATTCCTTCTATGATTTGTATTAATTTCTTTATTTTGTATTCAATTCTTAATCTCAATGTAATATGAGTACGACAATACTATATGGTCAACCTAAACAGCCATCCTCACGATCTCCTTCATTAATTAACATTTAGATAAAAAATTTTAAACGATTAATTATAAATTAGCAAAGTTATTAGAATCAAGGTTAAACTTTAATCATGGAGGCATATTGGGTAATTTCTGCAGTTAGCTCCCTTATCTCACAAAAAAAAAAAAATCGAACCTTCTCCCTGTCACTGTCAATGGCTCATAATCAGATTCTTCACGTCTCTTTTGTTAAACACTTGTATGGGCTTCTTAAACACAGACTCCTGTTGATTGAAAAAGATGATGATGATGATGAGTATAAGATTAAGAAGTTAAGGTTTTAATGTTTTCGTTCTATATGCATCTTGGACTTCGTCCATAAAAAATAAGGGTTTTAGTGCTTTCGTTTAATCTGTGTCTCTTCCTTCGTCCAAACTCCTCAATCAAAAGAAGCATACAACTTGAACGTGAAAGTAGTAGTTAATCAGTACCATTCTTTTTGTAGTAAGTAGTTATAATTTTTATTGACCTTATCACTTTTGTATGTTTGAATACATGGTAACGCAGGTAAGATATGTGATTATTTGTGTTATGCAACATTAGAGTGCGTGACTATATCTAACAAGTATCACAGAATGAAAGAAAGCAAGTTTCAACAGGCATAGGTGAGAATAAAGATAACAAGTTAAAAGGAAATTCGTTTTAAGAAGAGGATTTGAAGGATGATGCACATTGTGTTTTGGTTAGTTGTGTAACGGATGAAACTGCTAGAACTAAAAAGATGGAGGTTATGCGTACTGTTGATGTTAAAAAATGGAAAAATAAAGTGATGGCAACTGTGAATTTGAAAAGAAGTTGGTGTTATGTGTAGAAGAATGTAATTTCAAATTCTAAATGATTGAGTGCAGAACACCTTTTTGTAATGGTTTATAGAGATGAGTTGTATGGTCTATAAAAAAAGATGGTATGAATTGATTATATGGCATGAATCTTATGAGTTGATATAAATTTATCTATTAACACCTGTACCATGTGAATTTTAAATATTTATCAAATGGCATTAAGTATTATATAGTGTGCATGTACACTTTATCTATGATTTGTATTTAATGCCTTTGATTATATGATATGTTACGTACAAAGGCGTAATATGTTTGTAAAAGAAGAAAACATAATACGTGATATTATGTTATT
>JAOXYD010223874.1:0-18701 GCA_028565735.1 Pinacopodium congolense
ATTTTAGTTATTTATTTCTTAAATCATAAAGTTGAGTGTTCTCTAGATAATTGTAATCCGATTGACCTAGTACTTACGTCCTATAAAATTCCTCATGGGATCGATACTCAGAGTCTTAAATATACTCCACTTTATTACTTGATTCGATCCGTATGCTTGCCGAATGTTGGTCTCGAATTAAATTGTTAAAATGTGCATAAAAGATAGATTAATTTGAGTTAATTTTGTATGTGGCCAACCGCAATCACTTAATTATTTCAATCGCTCTCTCTCTTCTTTCATGTCCTCTTTCTCTTCTATCTTCTTCCACTTTCTCTCTTCTTACAATATCTCTCTCTCTCTTTTATTATGTCCTCTTGTGTTCTCTTTTTCTTCACTCTCTACCATCACTTCCTTACCTTTTTCTTTAATCTTCTTCCTTTCATTCTTAACATCACCTCCACTTCTCAAGATGATTGCTTTAGCATACTCTCTAGGATTAGGTTCGGTAGTGCTTGGTAGCTTACTAGGTAACCTCTCTTGTAATATTTGTGTAATTTTCCCATCCTGAGTTTCCAAATTTCTAATTAACCCTCATGGTTTTGCATATTTGACTTATTGATTGGATGTACTTAAGAACTATCTCTTCAAAACTAAGTCATTCTCTTTGAGGTTAGTTGGCTTTAAAACCAAGTGGAAGCACCTTTTGAGGGTTGGCTTAAGGTGGTTGTTGTTAGTTCTAATTATTACTCTGTGAAAATTTTAGATGGTTCCTCCAACCAAGATTATAAGTATTCGAAAAAAGGTTTTCTCATTGCTTAATAAAATTTCCAACACTCTAAGGATGAATGGGAGGTACTTCTTATTCGGTACTTCCATTTGAGCTATAAAAGCTACTGTGTCATTAATCATATGAACATCATGCAACTTTCTTAGATGGTGTTCAAAATTGTACTGAAAACTATCTTTGCCATTTCCTAAATCAAATTTTAGGCTTCGGTAGTAGTCTTTCACATGAAATTACCTCTAGTTACAGCATTAATGGTACTACGAGTCGAAGGTGTTAAACCAGTGTAAAAAATATGTACTTGCCACCATGTGTTAAATCCATGACTAGGAAACTTAGCAAGCATCTCCCTAAATCTTTTTTATGCCTAATATAGACTCTCATTCTCGTACTATACTAAGGAACTAATCTAAGCTTTCATTTTGCTATCTTAACAGGTGGGAAACAATTTAGTTAACAATTGCTTCATTAACTCATCCTACATAGTAATGGTTGCAAGTTGAAGTGTGGATAACTAGACTTTAGCTTTGTCTCTAAAGGATAAAGGGAAAAACCTTAGCATAATAGTATCATTAAAGACCCCACTACTTTTGAAAACATCACAAGAAGTAAGGAAATTTCACAGGTGTTCATTAGGAGCTTCTAAACTAAACCTCCAAATTGTGATGACCTAACCATATAAATAATGCTATGTGACGATTTCAAAATTATTAGCATTGACTCTAAGTCGGATAATGCTAGCCACAGTTCTACCTCCATTTCACATTGCTAGTTCCATCATGATCGATTTTTTAGGTTGTTGTGGAATTCTAACAACTACATGTTCTTTTGGATCAATTTCTACAAGCTCTGATTCTATGTCACTAGATGTTCTTACTTCTAAAAGATCAGATGTGGTCACTCAAGATTCCTTCTTTTTCCTTCTCAACATATGCTCAAGCTCTAGATGGAATTCTACTGACTCGGGATTTCAGCCCTGAATATGCATACAAACTAAATAAAATAACTAAATAAAAGAAAAAACTAACTAAGTAAGCAAAAAACACAAATAAGATTAAAAAAACAACAAAAGCACACTCAATAGAAAAATAACAAATAAATGAAAAAAATTCATAAAAATTAGAAGAATAATATTTACAAGTCATAAAGTAATTGACACCGAATTTTCTAATATTATCGCAATTCTTCCTCAATGATGGCACCAAAAACTTGTTATGTTGGATAGGTGACTTAAGAAAATTGAAATGCTTTTAAACGATTTTAATTTAAAAACTAACGTGATAATGGCAAGTACACCTATCAAGCAAGTAACATAATAAAGTATAATTAAGACTTTGAGTGTTGAACCCATGGGAAAAAATGGATAATTACTAGACTAATTGGATTGCAATTATCTAGAAAATTCCAAATAAAATAATTAAAAAGAGGAAAATTACTAACTTATCTTAACTTGCTTTAAACCTTGCATTTTTTATTTTAAAATGATTTTAAGTTACTGAAATTACCAAATCATGGAAAATAGCTAAGGATAAGGTGATTACTGATTTAATTAAGCTTTTAAAAAATTTTAAAGGCTGAATTAGAGTTCCTTCACCAATTTAAAGCAAAGTTGTTTTTAAGAGTTTACCTTTTCTCTATTAATCTTAATTTAAAGGATAGCCATGCATTAAATTAGGCTAATAGGCTTTAAAAACAAGAAGGTGACTTCTAGAACTGCAATCTCAAAACTCTAACTCTCACAAATAATCAAAATTCGGTCATTCATTGATTGATTTATGTTGTTTATTGATTTTTATAATAATCTAATTTAATTTCTTAATTTTTTAGATTATCTTTCATTCTAATCTTAAGTGGCCAGCTTAAAATCAGGACATTCAGAACTTCAATAAACAAAAATCAGAACTTAAAATGTATTTAAGCTCTCTTAAATCATTAAAACACCAATCCTTAGTTGGAAAATGAATGAGCAACACCTAATCATCAAATCATACAAAAAAATGTAACTTAAACAACACACTTTAATAGATCTACAAATATTAGCTTAAATAATAAGTTTAGAAGTTACAAAACATCCAAAGAAAGCTCTTGTACATGTCCTAAACTCCTCAATGTGATTTAGACTCTGACACAACTCTAAATCGTCAAGAACTTACAACAAAACCAAAGAACATTCAAAGATGTAACTTTAAGAACATAAACTTTGATCAACCCAAAAAACAGAGCAAATGAAGTAATAATCTGAATTAGAAAACCCCCTATGATGGATTAAAAATTCAGATATATGTCTTAACAATAAGCTCCAACAAGTAGCAATTCAGAAAACAACATAAAAGTTGAATTACAAGTGTTTGAAGCTTAAAGAATCTATGAAAAAATAAGAGAGAAGCTACAACATTTCTCTCTTAACTTCCTATCTAAATTTTGTGAATTTCATGTGTGTCTTTATGTTTTCTTAGCTTTTGCAACTTCTCTAAACTCCCACTTGGTACTAGTAGATAATAAAATTAATTAACAACACACCTTAGCCATAATATTTGAGATATGGTCGTGATATGCCTGTTTGACCTCCATTACAACAAGTTGACTCAAACCAATACAACGCCCTAAGCCCATTGTATTGGTCTAAAATCATTTTCCCTATACAGGAGTCTCTAGGAGCAATACAGGAGTCTCTCCAAACCTATGTATTAGTCTTAAATAGGGATTTTTGTTTTTGCTCTTTTCTTGCTTTAATCTTCATAATTCACTAAATAATCTCTATTTCCTACAAATTAAACATTATACATCATAAAATTTAACATTTCAACACTGAATAGGGGTTATAATTAAATAAATAATCAATACATTTCAACCAATTTAACCCATAACAGTAGGATTTGGTGAGCATTTTAGGGTACTTTTGGAACAAAAAAGTTGTAGAATAAATTTTAGAACGTAGAGCATCATGTTAGGAAGTTCCACACTGACTTTCAAGGCCATATGTCAAGCCATAAAGGATGCATTAAGAGAAGAAGAAGAGAAGCTCAAACAAGCACCAATTTTGATATAGGTGAATTTGGTAATGCATTAGGTTCACTTTTTAAGCTCAAATTGTTTTAAAATTTTATGCAATATAAGATCATCATGTGAGGAACTTGCATATCAAATTCCATATCCATTAGAGGTTTATAGAAGGAGTTAGAGTAGAAAACATAAAAGAAAGCAAGAGTTATCAAGAGACCCATGACAGGGCCAAGACCTACAGCCAAAGAGTGGCTATATGATTTACCCGCTGGATCGATCAACACCTAGAAGCAGTTGCAGTAAGCATTCTTGGAGAAATACTTCCCTACCTCAAGGGCCACCAACATTTAAAAGGACATCTATGGTATCAGGTAGGATACAAGGGAGTCATTGCACAACTATTGAGATTGTTTCAAAAAGCTATATGACAATTATCTAAACCATTAGATAAGTGAACAATTGTTAATTAAATATTTTTATGGGGTTTTTTTTTATCTTTATATAGGTATATGATTGATTCTACGAGTGGTAGAGCTTTAGTTGATAGGACTCTGGAGGATGCAAACAACCTGATAGCAATAATGCCAGCCAATTCCTAATATTAGGGAAAGTTCAACAATCTTTCTTCCTCAACCAAGCCAGTAAAGGAGGTGTTCAGTTCCAAGTTGAAGTAGCAAGTGGCCAATTTAACCTCTCTAGGATAATAAGTAGTGATAAGCAAGAGAGAAACTAAGGTATGTGGCATTTGTGCACTTACAAATTATTATACTAATGCTTATCCTATCTTCTAGGATGAATAGGAGGTCAATGTGGTTAGAGGCTATAGTGGAAAAAATAGAGGTACGATACTTTCTCTTCTACCTATAATCCGAGGTGGAAGGATCATCATAACTACAAGTACAAGAATCCCTATCAAGGAAGGGTTCAATGTACCATTGGGCTTTCACTATGGTTAACCATAATTTCAAATGATGCTCCCACCTCTAAAGCTACCACATCAAGTCAGAGATATGTTTTTGGAAGAATTTGTTAAGATTTTAGCTACTAATACTCTTTAATTTTAGTAGGAAGTAAGGAGTAGTCTAAAAAACTTAGAGAACTAGGTGAGTCAGCTAGTAAATACAGTAGAGAAATTACAAGCTCAGAGTTTGATAAGACTGCTTAGTCAATTTAAGAAGAATCTGAGAGAAGATATATACACCATTACTTTGAGAAGCAGCAAAGAGGTGTGAGGTTCAATGAGAATGAAGGAGAAGAAGATAAAACCACACTAATGAAGAAGGAGGAGGTCAATCCTCCAAAGATGTGTGCCTTACATCCTATTGTTTCTAATCTGCTATTTGTTTTATTTCCTAACAAGTTAGCTAAGAACAAGTAGTAGGGGAAAGAGAAAGAGGTATTGGAGGTATTCTGCAAGGTGGAGGTGAAGATACCTCTTTTGAAAGCAATCAAGCAAGTTCTGTGATATGCCAAGTTCTTAAAGGATGTGTGTTCCAAAAAGTAAAAATTGAAGGGTGATGAGAAGGTCAATACGAGAAATAATGTATCAGTAGTTCTATAGTGAAAGCTATCCCTAAGTGAAAGGATCTAGGTATTTTTACCATTCCTTATAAAATTAGTAACATAAGGTAAGAGAGATGTATGTTAGATTTAGGAGCTTCGATTAATGTTATGCCACTCTCTATATTTAAAGCTCCAAATTTTGATTTTTTTAAAGGATACCTTTGTTATCATTTAGTTAGTTAATATTCTAACACTTATCCCAATGGAGTTATTGAGGATGTCTTAGTGTAGGTAAATGAATTGTGTTTCCTGAAAATTTTTATGCATTAGACATGGAAGATGAGGAGTCTTCAAGTCTATCGATGATTCTGTTAGGATTACAATTCTTGAAGAAAATTTAGACTAATATTGATGTCCATAGCAGGGAGAGGTCATTCGCTTTAATATCTTCGATGTTATACTTTATCCATTAGATTATGAGTTGATAGCTATGTTAGATATTCTTGACTCTTTGGTAAAACGTTGTCTTTTCTTTCTGTAAATGATCCTTTAGTGGTAGCCTTGATAACCTCAATAGAGCATAAGATATATGACTATTGACAAGACAAGTTTGAGGTTGGAGAGGAGATAAAAGAAGTGATCATGGCCCTTCAGACATGTCCTCGACATTTTGGCAAGTATGTAACTCAATTTTTAAAATTTCTTGTTTATATTAATTTCTTGTTGCCTTTTGTTGTGAAGGCACCAGAAGTGGAGCTGAAGCCACTACTAGATCACCTCAAGTATGCTTATAGAAGGGCCAACAAAACCCTTCCAGTGATTATAGCCAATTACCTCTCTTTAGTGTAAGAACAGAAGTTTTTTTAGAGTGTTACAAGAGTAAAAGATAGAGTTAAGGTGGACAGTAACAGATATTAAAGGTATTATCCCTTCTTTATGTATATATAGGATCTTTTTAGAGGAAGGACCTATGCCCATCTGATCAGTGCGAAAGTGATTCAACCCCACTGATGATAGAGGTGGTGAAAAATGGGGTTATGAAATTACTAAATAAAGGGGTCATATACCTTATGTCAGATAGCTAGTAGGTGAGTTCTTTACAAGTTATCCTTTAGAAGTTAGGCATCACAATAGTGGAGAATGAGAGATAATAGCAAAGAAATGGTTCCTACTCAAGTGTAGAATGGATGGAGCACTTGTATGGACTACTGCAAACTCAATTTAATAAATAAAAACCATCATTTTCATTGTCATTTATTGACCGGATGTTAGAATGTCTTGATGGCTATTCTTAATACTATTTTCTTAGTTGTTATTCAGGTTATATCTAGGTGGCCATCACTTTGGAGGATCAAAAAAAGACAACTTTCACCTATCTATATAGGACCTTTGCTTATCGTCAGATGCCATTTGGTTCATGCAATGCCCCCACTACATTTTAGAGATGCATGGTGAGCATTTTTTTTTAGATTGTTTAGAGAAAATCATAGAAGTATTTATGGATAATTTCACCATGCATAGGGATTCCTTTGATAAGTATTTAGATAATCTCATTTTAGTGTTTAATAGATGTCATGAAACTAATCTTGTTCTTAATTTTGAAAAGTATCATTTTATAGTACAACAAAGGATAGTATTAGGACATGTGATTTTTGTAAATAGTATTAAGGTTGATAAAGCTAAAATAGACCTTGTATATTCTTTACCTTATCCTATTTATATGCAGGAAGTTCTTTTTTTTTGGCCATTTAGGGTTCTATTATAGGTTCATTGTTGGTTTCCAAGTTAACTAATAACTTGCTTTACATTAACACTACAAGTGAATAGACTGTAAACCTGTAGTATAAGTGAATATTATCCTACACGGATTAAAATTAGTCACCCTATTAATTTAAATCACAATTTGTTTAAGGAATATATTTAATTGAAAAAATTGAAGAAATAATTAAAACAATAAAATTAACAGTGAACTAATATCAAAACAATAAACTAGAACTGGGAAAAATCAAGATTAAATAATAGGAATTGTTTTTATCTCTTTTTTTCCCCCTCTTATTTGATTGATTCAATTTTATTTGGTCCAAGATTTCCTAATATTTTAGCTACCCTCTGTTAAGGTGTAACCTAATTTCCCTAGTCAAATAATTTAGGATTAATCTTACAATCTCTCAATCTTCAATGTCTTTCCTAAAAATATTCAACTAGTTGTGAAGAAATCCTATAAGCAACATATTAATCCATTGATATCTATCTTTAATAAATCAATTAACTTGTTATCTATAAGTCTATTAAACACCAGCTCTCCTTATGCATTTAACACAGATTATACTAAGTGTGTAGATAAATTAACAATATCCATGTTTTCCATAAAACAGAACATAATGAGAAGAACAAAAAAAACAAACACAACATTTGTTGTCTTCCCTTCTTCTTTGGCACTGGAAAATTTGGAAATCCGAATGGCGTTTGAACCTTGAAACCTGTTTCTTTTTTCTGTGAAGGCTAAGTTATAGAATACTGCTTCTTTTTTCTCGTTCTTTGTTTATTCTTGTTTTTCTTTCTTACGCACAACACCTAGGTTTTTATAACCATTATATATGTCCTAAAGTCCTAGAGTGCCATCTGTCTAATTTAAGCTGGCCACGTTCATGGCTTTGAGTCACATGCATTGCCAAAATTGCTAAAACAATGCATGAAATGGGAGCTGGGACACCATACATGGGGAAAAAGGCCACGTTCTTAGTGTATGCCACAGGCATGGGATCATGGCACCCAAACATGGGTGTTCTTGCACCCCCACACCTATGGCACCATGCCACAAGCATGGCTTGTCCTGATGCATGCAACCTCCTCCTTCTGCTCTATTTCTACTTCTAACTCCATTCAACCTACATATTAAGTCAATATCCCAATAAGACTCAAATCTTACCCCAAAATCAACAACTAAATTTCAAAACATAAAATATAACAAAAAAAACTCCAAAGGAATGACAGATTAATCCTAAATACATTAAAAAAACAAGAATCTCATATGCTGAACACTAAGAGAAATAAAGACTAAAACACAACTATCAACTTCCCCATAGTTAAATTTTTATTTATCCTCAAGTAAAAATTAAATGTAAGGCACACTCAACATAAACACACAAAAGCACATAGGAATGAAGGCTTGAACAAATAATAGCAAAAGATATTAAGGAATTTGCTTAACTAAGATCTCAATAATTTATGAAAATCTAATATAATCACCTATTCTGTTAACACCATGATTGTTTTTGCATTGAAAATACATTATAATCAAAACACTATTGTCCTAGTATCACGCCAATGATAATTATAAACATGTATTTGTTCGAATAACCAAGTGAAAGGTAGTCTAACACTAAACAAACATTCATGAGATGATTTACTTAAGACAGGAGATCATTGGATTTCATTTGAGAGTTTAATTCATCGATTTTTATTATTACCAAGAACAATCACCTTGTCTTTTCACATGGAAGTACACGCCTCACTTCTTTTTCCCTCTTTTTTTTAATATAGTTATTTTTTTGCATTTTTTTATTTTGTTTTTTTTTCTTTTTTTTCTCTTTTTTTAGTGTCCCTGGTTACTCGGCTTTGGTAGTGTTCTTTAGCTTAAGTTGGAGTGTCATTATCATATTTTTACTTGAAAGTCCACATCTTTTGGAGTGCACTCCTGGAAACTCGACTAGATCACAACTTACAACTAGCCTTAGGCTCTACTCTTATCCCTTTTACATATTGTAAAGAGATTAAAGGGGTAGACAGTAAAAATTGAACAATTAACATATCTATGCCATGAAACCATATCACTTCTTTCCTAAATAATCCTTTTCATGAATGAAAGCCAATGCATCCCACCATTAAGTCCAAGTTCATAAAAAAAATGCATTCAAGCTATTTTTATGAAAGTAAGACAGGTATGTAACACTTCAATTAACTTACATTTTCAATGAAAAGGCAATCTTGATACAAACTTCTTAGGATCCTACCTCTTAACCCTAAAATAAAATTATTCCTAGTTATACTAGTTCCTTTCAATTGCCATGTTAATTATACATTCAAAAAAATGCAACAATTAAGTAACAAAATGACTCGCCAACTAACCATCATAAAACATGCATTCTATATTTCATGAAAAATCCAATCAACAATGGAAGAGCTACCTCTCCACACTTGGAGAACACATTCACCTCAATGTGAAGAAAAAGGAAGCATAAAAAGAAAAAAACAGAAAAGACATTCACGAAAAAATACAAGAAAAACAACATAAAAGAATGACGAAGGGATATAAGGGTTTAAGGGGATGCCAGTAGGGTGGGCGTAGAGGATGAGGCATTGGTTTTCTATTATGATGTGGAAGGCTCCTTCTTCCTTTATGCCATGATGAGGAACTCCCGACAAGAAAATAAGTAGTTAGAGAGAATTAAAGCAAAATATGAGGAAATTAAAGAGTTATAGGAGAAAGAGTGAAGATTGGACCAAAATAGGAAGAGATTAATGAAACCTTATAAGAACTTGCATAAACCGAAGTAGAAAAATGGTGGATTCATAGTTTAAAATGAGAGAAGAGGGAAATGTTTTAGAGAGAGAAGTAAAAACAATAAAAGAGGAGATAAAAAATGAAAGGGGGTGGCTGGCACCCAAACTATATGAAACAAAAAACCCCCACACCCGTGGCTTGGTGCCATAAACGTGGGGTTCTCCTATGGTAGCCACGCATATGGCGCAAGGCCACGTGTATAGAGGTTTCTTAATTTTAATTTTTAATTTTTTTTAAATTAACATAAATTTAACATAGACCACATCTGTGGCATTAAGCCACAAGCGTGACATCCACAATCCTTTTCTTCCTTTAATTTTTTTTTCACCCAAGCCATGAACATAACTTGAAGCCACACTTATGGGGTTTCTTTAGAACTTCTAGAGCCATGCCAATCCTTTTCTAGTTCAACTCTTCTCCACGTTGTACTTCATCCTAAACCATAGTTAAACATTAAATTCTTGATCAGTCATCAAATCATCCAAAAATTGAAGAAAAGATAAATTAAGACTAAATAAAACCAAATCCAATAAAAAATTAAACTAAACATGAGAGACTTAACAAAAGAAAACAGATTATCTTAATAAAAGCACCCAAATCAAAAACTAAATAAAACATGCTTCATTTAAGGTGATGAGCTTGATCACACTCAATTAAATCATGGATAAGTGATTGAAAGGAACGAAATTACTTCCCTTTCTCATAAGAATGTTGCTACAAAATATGGTTTGCACCTAAGCCTATTAACCTTGAAAGTTTCACCTTTATCATTCTCTAATTCTAAACCTATACAAGTGAACACTTGAAAATTTTAAATGGGCTGCTCCATCTCGTCTTAAGCTTTATGGGAAACAACCTAAGTCTTAAGTTAAATAATAGTACCAAGTCTCCACTTTTGAACTCCTTCTTCTTAATATGTGCATCATGCCACTTCTTTACTCTTTCCTTATATAACTTGGAATTCTTATAAGTATCATATCTTAGTTCCTCTAATTCATTAAGTTTCAACAACCTTTTCTTATCAGCTAACTTCCAATCAAAGTTTAGCTTCCTAATTTCCTAATAAGCCCTATGTTCCGACTCTAAAGGCAAATGGCTAGCTTTTCCATACACAAGTTGATAAGGGGCCATACATATAGGACTCTTTAATACAGTCAGGTATGCTCACTGTGTATCATCTAACTTCAATGCCCATCTTTCCTTTAATTGTTCACTACCTTCTCCAAAATTCTCTTCAATTCCTTATTCACCACCTCTACTTGGCCACTTACTTGAGGATGATAAGAAGTAGCCACTCTATGGTGAACACCATATCTCTTCAAAAGATTATCAAATGCTTTATTATAGAAGTGAGCTCCTCCATCACTTACAATAGTTCTAGGCACCTAAACCTATTGAATATCTTCTTGATAAACCTTTGAACCTCCTTGACATCATTCGTTGGAGTAGTAATGACCTCAACCCACCTAAAAGCAAATTCAAATTCAACTAGGATGTAAGAGTTACCTAAAGAGGATGGGAATGGTCCCATAAATTCCAATCCCTACGTAACGAACACTTCTACCTCCATGATGTTTAAGAGTAGCATCTCATCCTTTCTTGAAATGTTTCCTACTTTTTGACACTGGTCACAATGTAACATAAACTTATGAGAATCTTTGAACAAATTTGGCTAATAAAACCCACATTTTAATACCCAAGTTATTGTCTTGTTTGCTCTATATCAGACCATTAGCATATATCTTATACAAATCAAGTTCATCGCATATGTAATAAGAACATTGAAACAAGAAACACTTCTTTGTTGATATGATAAATTAGAGGGAAGAATACTACCTAAAAGATAGTTTGCAATGTCAACAAACTAAGGAAGAAAAGAATTTGTTACCATCATTAAAGCTTCATCTAGAAAGTTCTCCTTAATTTCCTCTTCTCCTTGGGGATGCCCTCCTTCCAGCCTTGATAAGTGATCTGCCACTACATTTTTTGCTCCCTTCTTGTCTCAAATTTCAACGTCAAACTCTTGGAGCAAAAAGCACCCATCCGATTAACCTTGCCTTATCATCCTTCTTAGAAAAATGTAGCGCAATGCCACATGATTTGTAAACACAATAACCTTTGAGCCTAAAAGAAATTAATGAAATTATTCACAAGAAAATGCCACTGCAAGTAATTCCTTCTTGATTTTAGTTTAGTTCAATCATGCCCCTGTCAAGGTCTTGCTTTCATAGTAAATGACATGTAGCCTTTCTCCTTCCTTTGACTAAGCACTCATTCGATGACATTATCACTTGTGATAAATATGTTTTAAGGTTATGTTTTTAGGCTGTTTTAGGTGTTTTAAGTGTTTCTTTGTGTGTTTTAGCTTTATTTTATTTCATCTTTTGCTTCTTTTACATCTTTATATGATCTTTGAAGTTTTTAAGTGTTTCCTTATTTTTTCTAGTGTTTAAGAGTGGATTTTAAGCTTACTTGAGGGATAGTTTGATGCACTTTGTTGGTTGATTTTGCAGGTATCAGTATTTCAGACTTGGATGTTTTCTAGGTGAATTTGATGGCTAATTAGGAATCTATTTATAGAGAGCTCAGATGATCATGAAAATTGGTAGAGAGGAAAATCAAGATATTAGGAGTCCCTAGTTCAAATTTCAAGTCAATCGGAGCTCCAGAGTAGAAGTTATGGTCAAACGAGTGAAGGATGCTTGAAGTTGTCAATAGGGTGTCATGAGGGTGACCTATCACGATTGTGACACCCCTTGGATGACAACCCTCTATCATGATCATGACTGGTCACAATGCTGACAGCAGAGCTAACTCCATTACTAGTCAAACCTAGGATTTTAATTGTTGGAACCCTACTTTTGACATATAAAAGTGTTCTAAACCCTAAGGGGCCTCTAACATTCATTATACAACATCCAAGAAGAGGCAAGGAAGAGGTTTTTAGTGGTTACCTAAAGGAGACAACTCAATCAACCTTGGGAATCATCAAGAAACATCAACACTCAGATTTTCCAGCATTCTAAAAGTGAAGAGAAGAGCCTCAAAGCTTTATCTAGTTTATTCTTCACCCTCTTTATTACTTGTTTGTATGTGAAACATGATTGTTGATAGATTTATTATTGTTATGAGTAGCTAAACACTTTATAAGAGTTTTTCTTGAACTATTTTATGGAACTCTTGCTTTTTAATTCAATGAAAGGATGTTTGTGATATATATTGAGCTTAAACCTTGCAATAGATTGGGAGGGTGATTTAGGTATCCTTGCAATAGAACGAGAGGGTGAGTTAGGTATTTGTGTTGGGTAGTACAACGAGAGTTGGATCCTAATAAACCTATACATATTCAGGTTTTTGAAGAGAAATATTGGCTATTTGTTGAAAATTACCTATAAGATTGCTTAATATCTAGTTGAATGGATAGGAAAAGTTGGGTTAGAGATAGTAGAATTAATCGTAATCAATTTGGTTAGGGACAATTAATTGCGGCTTGAGAGAGGGTAATTAAGCATTAGAAAGTCTTCAGTTTAGCATATTTGAATCAAGATGCAAGAGGAAAGCAAAATAAGGATAAAGTAACTCATAATCTTAAGCTTTGGTTATCAAATTCCTACACTTCATCTCAATCGGTAGTTTATTATTAGTTTAACTTATTTTATTTTATTTTCCAGTTTTTATCATTTACAATTATTTCCTTAAACAAATCTCAACTTGAATTAAGTGGTGTCTAAACTTAATCCTTATGGTATCGATATCCGTTCTTTACTAAGAGTTGTAAAATAAGATGGAATCTCCCTTAGCTCAATAATCTCCCCCTTTTTAGTGATAACAAAGCCAAATGATATTATAAACAATAAACATGATAAGCAATATAATTAATTTGATGAACTCCCTTCGAATATTTTGAAATCATGGAGTAAAAATTCATCATCCTATTTTCGAAACACAATAGTCAATTAACATCATATAAGAAACAAGATTTAAAAAGATATAATAGGTAAAACATTACTACTCCCTCTCAATTTATACATTAGAAACTTCCCTTAATTAAAACATAATTTTACACACTTTGTTAATTTTACATACTTTGCAACATTTTGCAACAAAATATCACACCATCTCCCCCTTTTTTGGAATCACCAAAAGAGTAAAAAAATTACACATTCAAACCATTTAAGGTATCAAGCAATATATTAAAGTAAAAGAGGGTAGTTATAAAGATATATATACCAAAAACCTTCATGAAAAGGATTCAATGGTATAGATAAAAAGGTAAAAATATAGCACAAAATTCAAAATACATCAAATCATTTAAAAAAATAAATGATCGCTAAGAAGGATCTGCTGAAGGCGAAGGAGGAAGCTAAGAGAGAAGCTCGCGAAGTAAGGTACTATGCTCACGAAGTAAAGTAGTATGTTCGTGAAGTAAGGTGGAATGCTTTTCAAGCTAATGCTTCACATGAGTAAGCCCGAGATGAATGGATGTCGCCTCAAACTTTGAAGAAATGTTTGGATATTCAGTAGAGGTGCCAAGAATAGGTGCAATAGAAGCCAATCCAACAGAAGTATCACCATTAGCGAGGTGTGGAAAGACAGGATGACTCAGAGCAGGTGCAGTCACATCATCATCAGTAGGAGGAACAGGAGTGGCAGAATGTTGTCGTCTATGGTGAAGTTGAGTCATATGACCCTTAACAATTTAAAAACTCATACACTTTAGGGGATTTTGATCAAAGAAAGAAAGAGACTCAAAATCATCTTCTAAAGGAGGGATGTGGAAATGTTATAAGATGAGACCAAGAATAAAATTATAGGGAATGTGTTGGCCCCTTTTCTTGACTCAACTAAAATGAATCATATTATGCAAGATGAAATCACACAGATGAATTTTTTCACCAAGCATTAAAGTAGGCAAAAACAAAAGATCATCATATCTTAGGTCATTATAATCGCCACTAGAAGAGAGAAGTTGTATTTAATGAATAAGTGATGGAATTTAGGTATAACACTCATGTCTCTCTCATCCTGTGGTTTTCAGTGATACCTTCCTCACTCTCTAACTTAAAAATGGTTTGCACTCTCTTAGCTAAGGAGTGAATGGCATCAAATTTTGACATATAGTAATAGTGGGAGAACACAGGAAAGATAGGGATTTTAAGGATGTTATTAATAATATCTCTAGATAGAGAGATAGGGACATTCTCTACTTTAGATAAGATAATATACTCATCATTTTCCTTAACCTCTCTAAGGTTATAATAGAAAAGCTTTACAGTCGTGGAACAATTTTCAGCTAAAAGAGTAAGAAGAGGTTTTCACCCTTGATCGATGAAAAACTAGATTAGGTCATTTTCCCTAAAAAAATTCTAATTGGGCATGAGAGATAACACTATTTTTTTAGTTTTCTAGAAGTATAGCCTTGAAACTAATCAAAATCAACATCAAGGTAATCACTCTCTTATCTGGCTTGAGATCTCCTACTCCCAGAGGAACCACCACCTTAAGTCCTAACCATAATGGAAGATTAGAGGTAAGTTAAGAATATGAGAAATGAAAAGAGATCTTTGAAAAGCAAGGAACACCTAAAAGAACTCTAGGAATGGATAAAGCGCATGGATAATCTATTTGTCTAAGGAAAATAACACAACCTTAAAACAAATGCACACGTAGATGACTGATATCTAAGATTTAGAATGCTTCTATATGCTTGAGTGATATGCCCTTTAAAAAGAACACATATACGATTAAATAAAAGAAATAAATTTACTTAAAACATTAATTCAGGGTTTCTAAAAATTGTTTCCTTGAGAAAAAAAGGAAATCTTGACAAAAAAATATTTAATCAATCAAACTAACAAATGAATTTATGTAATTTTTAAACAACAAAAATTCTAGATGGATAAAAAACTTTTTAAATAGAAAAATATGACTTACAAGAATGAAATTTATTAAAAAAATCTTAATTTAATGTTTAATTGAATTTATAACTTGTTAATATCATTAAAATTTTAATAAAAAGACCAAAAATTCAATTTAACCCTAAATGAAAATTTTTAAATTAGGAAAAATCAAAATTAAGTTAAACCAAATGCAATTAACTGATCAAAAATCTTAAATAAACATCTAAATGACATTTTAAAAAAATCAATTTTAAGAGAAATCACATATTTTGAGCAAAAATTCGAATAAACCCTAAACATTGAAACTGAAATTATGGAAAAACAAAATTGACCATATGCAGATGCAATAGGATATCCTAAACCCCTAATATGCTTCTAATTACAAGAAAACACAAGATAATCAGGCTAATTTCTCAATTCTATGCAAAATTCTCAAATTCGAAACAATAGAAAGCTAGAAATCCAAAATTTGATCAACCTAAGAACAAATGAAGCTAAAAGGTAGAGGACTTTGGATTAAATTGTTACCAGGAGCACAAAGATGGTCTTAGAGTCACCTGAATCTCACTAGAGATGGAGGAATGCTAGAGAGAAGCATCAAAGAAGGGACGATGAGGAAGGAGGAGCTTTTCAGGGAAGAAGAAGGCTAAAGGTAGGCCACAAATGGTTTTAGGAGCCAAAAAGGAGTGATTTGGTGGCTTAAAAATCACAAAAGAGAGTAGTGGAGGAGTTTGGAGAACGATGGCAATGGTGAACAGGATCTTGAAGAGAGAGACAGAAAATAAAAACAAAAGAGAGGGGAACAGCCTTAAGTCACGACGCTGTAGACATCGGTCACCAAATCATTTAGGTCGGTTAACCAATCATTAGTTGATATAAGGAATCATTCGATTGACTGAATAATTACAAATGCAGAAAAATAAACAATTTCCAACCAGATTTTTCAACACAAACATACATAGATATTCAAGACATTTTTTCTTAACTACTTAATATACTCATATATTTTTATAATAATTGGGTACCTTTCAAAATGTTATTCACCATAATTTTTTACTTGGTTAAACAATGGTGATTTATTTTATTTTATTTGGTTTCTTGAAGGTACCTATAAAATAGAGATTTCCTGAACTTTTGGTACCCACATCATCTTAGGTCTATGAGTGTTAGTTGTATATCTTTTACGACCATTTAATAACACGTCCACATTCCTTAATTGATTATAACAAAAATATTTTACATGTCCATATCTTTCACAATATAGTAGAATAAAGGAGTTAATGTTCTGTATGCATTTCTATGTCTATAATTATGATAAAACCTTTGTTAGAAATGTTTTTTTGGTTGGTTAAAAGTTCTTTGACAATGCATTTGACTTCTAGATTTTTTAAAGTACATGTATGCATGGTGTTTTGTTTAAGTTTTACTTTATGATGCATTTTGAAGAAATTGAGTACTATAATCTTCCAAGTTTTTTCCCTTTATGAAAATTATCTTACTAGATGATGCTCTATTATATCCTAAACCATATTTATTATTTCCCATCTTTTGAATGCTTAGCATGGTTTCTAATTTTTCATTTCCTTTTGTAAATTTTAATAGTGATTCTTTAAGTGATTCCACTTCTTTCTTTAAGGTGATATTTTAATTTACCAATTCATCATTATCTTTGTTCATTGAATCTAGATCTTTTCTAAGAATTTCATTTTCCAATATATATTCATCAATCTTTTTCATTGATTCCTCAATTTTGTCAAGTAGTTTCTTTTTTTTTTCTTAACTAAATCTTCTATGAATTCTAAAAGTTCTTCATATGTGTATTCTATTTCACATTCTTCATTAGGTTGAGGGATACTGACCTCATTGTGGACAATGAAGCACATATTTGCTATCTCTTCTTTTTAGGATTCACTTGACTCACTCCATACTGCTTTTAGAGCTTTCTTCTTGTAATTCTTCTTTTCTTCCAATCCTTCTTTTCTTCCTTTTTATTTTCTCGAAGATCAATGTGACCTAAAATGTCCTTTTTCACCACATTCAAAAAATTTTATTTTAGATAATTTATTCTTAGAGTACTTACCTTCTTTCTTATAAATTGGAGTTTTCTTTGTATGAGCTTCCTCAAGCCTCTCGTAATAAGTGCGATGAATTCTTCTTCACCACTTCTATATGATGATTATTCATTCTTTCTATCTTCCTTTCTCGTTGCCTTAAAAGCAATATTCTTCTTTTTAGGTCTAGCTTCTTCTTCTTGTGTGTCTTTCAATACTATCTCGTGTGTAAGTAGCGATCCAATAAGCTCATCGAGAGATAGGACATTAAGATCTTTTGCTTCTTAAATTGCCATTACCTTGGGCTCCCAAGACTTTGGTAGAGACCTTAGAATTTTCCTAGCAAGCTCAACATTTGAATAGGTCTTACTTAAACCCTTTAAACCATTAACAATATTGTTAAAATGAGCATACATCATGGAGATATTTTCATTATGCGTCATTTTAAATAATTCAAATTGATGGGTGAGCATGCTAATTTTTGTTTCTTTCACTTGATTCATGTCTTCACATGTAATTTCTAATGTATGCGAAATGTCATATGTAGTGTCACACAATTCTATTAAACTCTTCAATACTGAGAGCACAAAATAAAATATACAGAGCTCTACTGTTTAAGGAAGCTAATTTATTTTTTTCAATATTCAATTCATTATCTTCCTTAAGCACAAGTTCATTTCCTATGAGTTTTAAAGATAAGTTGGTCTTTTCCGAAACAACAAGTTAAAGATCTATGCTTTCACTTCTCAAATAATGTCTCATCCTAGTTTTTTAATATAAATAATTGTTCCCATAAAAATAAGGAGCTCTATGGGTATTGTTGAACTAAGGTGGTTCTAATCATGTGTTTTGATGATGAAAAAACATTATTATTACTAATGTTTAAGTCTTTGATGTTTATAAGATAGGTTGAT
>JAOXYD010223884.1:0-18700 GCA_028565735.1 Pinacopodium congolense
ATTAATTTGTGTTGCTTATTGATTTTTCAAACAATTTAAGATGATTTCCCATGCTTAAACTATCTTAGACACTAATCTTAAGTGGCCAGCTTAAAATTGGTTCTTCCAGACCTTCAATAAGAAAAATAAAGACATTTAAACATGCATTGAAACTCTTTCAAATCATCAAAACATCAATCCATAGCAGCAGAAATGATTAGCCACACAATTGAATCAAAACATACAAGATATACACCTTAAACCACATACTTTAATAGATCTACAAATATGAGCTAAATAAATTAGTTTAGAAGTTACAAAACACGTTTAGAAAGCTTCTGGACAAGTCTTGAACTTCTTAACTTGATTTGGACATCATCACAGCTTCTGAATCCACAAGATCTAGCAAGAAAATCAAAGAACATTCAAGAATATGCACATAAGAACATAAACTTTGATTAATCAAAAAAATAGGAGAAAATAAATAATGATCTAAGTTAGAAAACCAAAAATGATAATTTAGAAACTTGGATACGTGTCTTAGCTTCAGTCTCTAACAAAAAGCAACTCAAAATAAACTCTGAAACTCGAATTATAAGTGTTTGAAGCTTAAACTATCTAAGAGAAAATAATAGAGAAGCAAGAGCTTCTTTATCTAGGTTTGATCTAAAGTTCCCCCAATTCCATGCTTGTTTTCTGTGTTTTTTTGGTTGTATGCAAACACCTTAGACCTCTTACATGTGCTGGTAGATAATAAAATTAATTAGGAACATGCCAGAGTTAAAATCATTAAGATTTGGAGTTGAAATTGTTGACTCGAGCAACTAACGGCACCTTGCCACCAATAACAGCACCCTACCATGGTGCCATTAGTGCTCGACTTCTGGCACCATAAACGACCCCATGTTCTTCAACTAATGGCACCCTAAAAGGGGCCGTTTATGAGCAGAACCAAGGGAGTTCCTTCATGTTTTTGCTTTAATCTTCATCATTAAGCTCCATTCTGCAAATTAAATATAATAAGACAATAATTTAGCAATTAAACACTAGATTAGGGGTCATAATTCAACAAATTAACCATTAAAATTATACCAATTTGACCCCTATTAATGAATCAGGAAATATCATGAGAAATAAAGCTAGATTGGTAGCAAGGTGTTACAGTTAAGAAGAAGGAATAGATTACGAGGATACTCTTGCACTTGTAGCTAGATTGGAGACTATTAGACCACTTTTAGCATTTGCATCCTACATCAGGTTTGATTCATGTCAAATGGATGTTAAGAATGTGTTTCTTAATAGTCTTATACAAAAGGAAGTATATGTGGAATAATCACGAGGTTTTAAGATTCATGATTAATCAAACTATGTTTATAAGTTTTAGAAAGCCTTATATGGTTTAAAGCAAGCTCTCATAGTTTGATATAAGAGATTAAGTAAATTTTTATTATAAAATAGTTTTACAAAGGGTAAAGTAGACACCACCATTTTCATTAAGAAAAAAAATAAGGACATCCTAGTTATGCAAATGTATGTAGATGATATTATATTTAAGGCCATAAATGAGAGAATGTGTAAGGAGTTTTCCATGTATATGAATCAAGAATTAGAGATGAGTTTGATGGGAGCATTAAATTTCTTTTTTGGCTTGCAAATTAGGCAAATGAAGGATAGTATCTTTATTAATCAAGCCAAATATACCAAGGAATTGCTAAAAAGATTTGTTATGGACAAAGAAAAACCTTTAAAAATCGCCATAAGTGTAGCCACTAAGTTAAATAAGGATGAGGAAGGAAAACCTGTAGATTCTAAATTATATAGAGGGTTGATAGGTAGTTTGTTGTACCTTACAACTAGTATACTTGACATTATGTTTAGTATCTATTTATATTCCAGGTTTTAGTCAATTCTTAAAGAATATCACCTTTTAATTGTTAAGAGGATTTTAAGGTATTTAGTGGGCACTTCATCTTTAGGGTTATGGTACCCTAGGCATGCTTCTTTGGACTTGGTTAGATATTTTGATACGAATTATTCAGGCAGCCTTTTAGATAGAAAGAATACATCTAGTACTTGCTAAATCTTAGGAAATGCCTTAGTGTCTTACCTTAGAAAAAAGAAAAATTCTATAGCTTTATAAATCATCAAAGTAGAGTATGTAACGATCGATAATTATTGTGAGCAAGTGCTTTGGTGTAGGAAACAACTTATTTATTATGGCATAAAGCTTACCAAGATATCAATTAGTGTGATAACACTAGCACCATATGACTTACCCAAAATGTAATACAATATTCAAGGACTAAACACATTAAGGTTATATGTCATTTCATAAGGGATCATATACAAAATGGAGATATAGAGTTAGAGTTTATAGACAGAAAACTTTAATTGGAAGATATTTTCACCAAACCCCTGAGTAAGGACATGTTCTGCGTGATTAGGTGAGAGTTAGGCATGAATGATGATAGGTCTATTTAAAGTTTGTAAATTTATGTATATTTAGTGTACCTTTCTTTGTGTTTATGCTTTCTTTGTACACATTTTACAAATGATATCCTATGAATTTTGTTCACCACTTCTCTCTTTTCTTTTTAAAATTAGTATGTTTCACATTCTTTTTTATTCTATCAAAAAAGGGGAAAAGGATGAGTGATATTAAAGTGTTTCATTAATACCAAAGTGTTTCATTAAGGAGGAGCAAAACTTTTATAAGAAGAAGGATGAATCTTATGGAGAAGGGTGAAGTTTTGAAGTTTTTTCCTTAATGCAAATGCATGAACTAAGGGGGAGCATAATTCTTTAAGCATATTTAGATTGTCTACTTGAGCATAATGGAGGTATATGAAGTGTATGTTTTTATTTAATTATGCTTATGAATTGATGCTTGATTGTATATGATGTCTCTAAATTGATATGAGATTAATATATTTAAATGCTTTTTATTTTTAATATCATACATTTTGTCATCATTAAAAAGGAGGAGATTGTTGAACGAGGAGGAGATTTTAATCTTTGTTTTGATGATAACAAAACATATATTCTACAATTAAGTGTTTGATGTAAGCTCAAAAGATAGGTTCTATGATGATGAAATATTAGACTTAGTGCTTGTTAAAGGAAAAATAAAGTCAAACATTATGGAAGATCCAGGATCATTTTCTCTACTCATTAAGCATGTGTAAGTATCACTTGAAATTTACACATTCTATAGGCTCTATTTTTTCACTTATGCATCTCATATGTTTTTTTTTAATGTTTTTACAAATTTTCTATTAGCACTTAAATCAATATAGCATGTGAAAAATGTTTTTAAGTATGTTTTAAAATTATTTTAAATAAAGTTTGATGTTAGAGAAATTTTTGAAATTTTTGAAATTATTTCTAATCATGTTTTATAATTTTAGTTTAAGAGATCAATGGTGGTACACAATGACATTGTTAATCCCGAAAGAAATCATTGTTTAAATATTTAAGTTAGACAAAGTTTTCTTTTTCATTTCATTCAAAAAATAACACCCCACTTATGGCTAGTTAAGTCAATATATGTTATTATCAAACCCAAAACCTTAAAACTAACATGTAGTAGCCATATGAAAACAAAATAAAAACAAGTTTGAAGTGGACTTTGTGCAACAATCTCATAACCTTCATAAAAAAAGAGACAAATCTCGTGCTATTAACATTCAATCTATTTTTTGTTTGCTTCAATCACAGTTTTGTGCTTCTAAACCCTTGTTCCAAGTTTCTATTATCATATTAAAAGGTTTGAATCATGTATTGGTTTCTTCTTCTTTTTTGTACAACATTTATATATTAAATTTGTGTATAAAATTAAGTGCCTTAGGTTTTCTAGTATATCTTGTGCTTACCATTCTGTTTACACATTCCATATATGTTTCTGAGATTTAAATTTATTTTTCCTTGATTTTGAGTCTTAGGAGTGTTATAAATCAATATTTATCATTTAATTACATTTCTTGATTAAGTTTTCATTTTCACAAGACAACGTAGTCAAATTTGTCAACTATTAGCACTACTACCTATTCAATCTATTTTCTTGACTTGACAATTAAGCTTTTGTGCAATTATTTGATTTTTATGTGTTTGTTTAAGTCCTTAAGAAGTTTTTTAAATGTTTTTCTTGGTTTGATTGTATACCTAGTTGATTAGTTTTCATAAAACGTTAAAAACACTAACATATTAAGATTTCTAGTTTTTCTATTTTTCATATATCTTCATATTTAGTGTTTTAAATATGATTTTTTTAGCCATTAGATCATCATATTTGGATTTGTTAATGTTTACAAATCGTCACTGTGATTCATTTAATTTTTACACACTAAAGAGCCGTTATTTTGTTATACTTTAAGTGAAACATCTTTATAAGTGTGTTTTTATTCTCTTTTATAGGGATAAATTGAATAGATTACTCTTTGCCTTTTAAAAAGATTGTGAGGTTGTTCTTCACCTTCATAATGTAAAAAAAATTATGTATAGGATGCTCTTTGTGTTGAATCAAGGGTTGGTTCCACCTTTGTTTTTTATGATGACAAACTATTTTTACTAATGTGTTTATGGAGTTTGTTATGTTTGTTAAGATAGGCTTGATGAAAACAAGTTATGAAGGTTTTAATGGAAGCTTATAAAATATATGGAAATATATGAAGATCAAGTTGACAAGAAGAGAAGCATTGAAGTTAACCTTGAAGATTGAAAAAAGAAGATTAAGTTCAAGAGTAGAATTTGATAGGTTGTTATGAATGAGGTTGTGTAAGTATTCTTTTGGTTTTACTATATGTGTAAAGGGCTCAATCATGCATATACATTCATATTTACTATTCAAATATAGGACATATAATCATGAGGTATTGTACGTGTTTTATGTGTGTGAAAATCCTCTTGATGTTTGGTTAAATGCATGTAAGGTATTGGATGGGTATATGTGTTAAATGAATTGATTAAATGATGAATGGATGAATAAATTAATATGATTAATGATGTTATGACTTGTATGATTAAGTCTTGGGTTGTATAAATTTAATTGGAGTTGTATGGATTCAAGCTAATTTGGTTATGCATGAGATTGTATATGACAATATAGATGAAATTGATTAGATTAAAGTATTAAGAAAATTTGGTAAGATGAATGAATTTAGTTCTATTGAATTATGAAATTTGTGTTGTGTTATATTGGGTTAGTATTGATTTGATCTGAGTTTAAGTTCAGTTGGACTTAGAGTTTCTTTGACTAAATGGTAAGGATCGATCGACTGAACTATTGAAAGTTAAAAGTCGGTTGACCGAATGACAAGATCAGTCAACTGCATAGATAAATGCTAAAGGTCAATCGACTGAACAATTGTGTCTGTCGATTGAATCCTACAAGTTGGCAGATGAATGTTGGATAATAGCTAATTTACAACAGTAAAATGATTAATGAATATGAATGTTGGGCAACCACTATTTATCCTTGGAATGGGTATAAATAAATGTGTTATGTGTGTTTTTAAGATAAGAAGAAGTGTTGAAAGTTCATATAAAAGTGTTTTGTGTATTCTTAGAGTGTTTTATATGTTTTGGTAAAGTTTTCCATTAAGTTTTTTTGTTCATTCATTCTTACATTTCCTGTGTGCCCCTTAACACCTTAATAATCCAAAAGAGTGATATTTTGTAAAGGGTTATGTTTTCTAAAGATTATGAGGCTGGAAAATTAAGAGTCAACTTTGAGTAAGGGTTATTCCTTAGCCTTGAAAAGGGATTGTTTTGAGGTTATTTCTTAACTTTGAAAAGGGAGTGTGGTGAAGTTATCCTTTAACCTTAAAAAAGGGAGTGAAAGGTTATCCTTAAGCCTTGAAAAGGATTGTACTCTAACATTGTTTTTTTTTTTTTTTTTTGTTGAAATGTGAAATAATCTTAACAATGGTGTTGGGACCTAGATCTAGGGGAAAGTGGACTGCTTTGAACTAGTATAAATCGGTTGTGTCCCTCTTCCTTCCTTTTTTACTTTTATATATTTATTTTATGTTGTTTAATTTATTGCTATTGATATTTAATAAATTAAAATTGTTGTTTACCTTTCACATTTAAAGAAATTGGAACAAGATCAATTTGAATAATTTAAAAGAAATTTTTAACACCTAATTCACCCCCTCTTAGGTGTCATATAGGACTACCAATTGATATAAGATCCTAGGTCTCACATTTGTATAATTCTAACGAATTAGTAAGTAAAAATTATGGAATTTAATTTAGAAGTACCCCCTTTGTTTAATGGAGATAATTTTAGATATTGCAAAATTAAAATGAAAATTTATTTTTTCAATTTAGGAGAAAATTATTGGAAAATCATAAAAAATGGTCCTTATATACCTTCAAAATCCACAGAAAAATTATCATTAAAAAGTATTATAATTAGATGATGTTAAGTATGAGCTTATTTCGTTTAGTTATAAAGTTATGGGTATTTTTTTATTTCGCATAAGTATACAAGTGTTTGAAAAAATTTCATCAACCTGTGAATGTGCCTAAAAATATAGTGTGCATTAGAAGAAATCTACCAAGATGATGAAAAGGAAAGAAAACACAAAGAAGTAGTCTTCTTATGTTTCGTGGATGATGAGGTACTCTCTTGTTATGAAGCTCATGATAATGATGATGAATGGGACTTAGAATATACTTATGAAGAAATGTTAGAATACAAAGAATCCTTGGCAAAGAAGAATAAGAATGGTTATGATAAGTATAATGAAGCCTCAAAATTACTTAATGAATGTAGATTAGAAAATGAAGCGTTTTAAAAAAAGTAGAATCAAAGAAGACAATTAAATGTGAATGGAAAAACTGAAAGAAGAGAATAGGATTTTAAAGAATAAATTAGAATTGAAGAATGTGGATGGTAGTGAGCTTGAAATAAGAGAAGAAAATGCATCATTAAAGAGAGAGATAGGTTCCATTAAGGATTCACTTGTTAAATTCACTAAAGGGAATGAGAAATTAGAAAACATGTTGAGTGGTTAAAATGTTGTAAATGATAGATATGGTTTAAGATATGTTAGTGATAATGGGCTTTCTTCTAGTATGACTAAATTTGTTAAAGGAAAGAACTTAGAGGAAGAAGAATCTAGGCTATCCATTAAAAATATTTCTAGGCCTTCATCATCTAGCTCTCACTATAAAAAGAATCATCGTTCATTTTTGTATATGTCAAGACCATCATATAAAAACAATGTGTATGTGCCTAAAACTAAACATAATTTCTTTGTTAATAAACATCATCAAAATAATACATATAGACCTTCTACTTCATATGCTCTTTATGCTTATATGAATGTCTCTATAAATGTTTATCATACTTATTATATACCCTTAAATATGTCTCATGCATATTTTATAGAACATTTTCATCAAAGAAAAATGTCTGCATCTAGAAATGCATATAAGAACAATATGAGACCTCATTTTCAGTTATATGATACATTTAAAAGTTTTAACGGATCTAGATCATGGTATGTTCATGGAAATTAATATAGATAACATAAACCTTTAGGTTATCATTATTATTGTCATTTTAAGCATGTTTAACAATTTTGTAATGATCATTTAAATGTTTTTCCAAATGGTCATGAAAAGTATAATTCTAACATTCGAGGACCCAAAATAATATGGGTACCAAGGACTTGTCAATTTTTTTTTCTAGGTTTTAAAGGGTATCTTTAAGAGCATAAAAGAAAAAGGAAAATCACCAACATACATTATTGAACTAAGGAAGAAAATTAGTGATAAACGTAAAAGGGAGGTACGCCTTTAACTAAAAAATGCATAGGTTTTTATTTTAAATGCAACTTGATATTTTGAATGCTTTCTGGCTCTATTACCGATTAAATAATAGTTTGCATGAAAATAAATTTTTTTTTAAGTTTTTAATTTTGAATTGTTTTGTTCTATCCATACTGTGTACTGTGGCTATTGGTATACGTATGTGTTTGGTCGACCAACAACCAATATCAGTCAACCGAAGGATGATTAATCGATAAAGTGAGTTCGATCGACTGATATCCTAATAATTCATGTTCTAAACTTTTTTTAATCATTATCTTGGTTTTATTTTTCAAAAAGTCGTCATCTCTCTAAAAAAATCCTAAGCCTTTTCTCTTATCATCCTTACTCCTCTCTTCCTTCACTTTGTAAGTGTTTGTCCCTCTCAATCTTGATTAAATAATGATTATTTGGATGTCTTGGTTGCTCTCTAAAAAAAATTCTCGTATTGATGCTCTCTAAGTGCTTAATTGAATGTCTCTAAATCTTGACATAGTTTTGCATTAGAAATAATAGATAGGAATGCTTGAAAAATATTTTTTTAGATTCTTAACTTCATTAAGTATATTTTAATTGGTTGAAAAAGTTTTTTCAATAAATTTCCTACATGGTTAGACTTGCATTGAATCTTATCTATGAGTGCTTCTTAGATGTTTAGATGCCTTATGGATTACATGGATTGTATTTTATTTGTAAGCATGTTAAAGCATACTTTGAGCATATTTTCAATAATCTTGATTCTTGGACATTTTAATCCCTCACTGTTATCTTAAAAATTTACACCTTCTAATCTTTCAATGCAATTGCTTTCAGTGAGGAGGAGCTTATAAGTTTTATAATAATAGAGGATTTCTTTTACAAAAACTATTCACTAAAAGTTTCTGATGAATTAGCTTCATAAATTACATTATAAAAAGGTTTGAAAACTTTGTTTTTAAAGCATTATGCATATATTTTGGAGGAGCATAGCACCCCATCTATGTTTAAAGTTTAAAAAGTTGATAAACTCATGCATGGTATTCTTAGATGGAAAAGGATTTTTTTTTAAAGATATTCTTGTATCTTGTTCATTCCTCTCATATGATTACTCCATGATGTGAGTGTTTTAGATGACAATAAATGAATTTAGATATTATGTGCTTATGTTTAAATTTGAATGATTCTAATGTTTAATGACTCCTTTCATGTATTTTATGCTTTGCAATGAAATTTTGAATTAATGAAAATTGAAAGTGCATGAATTTAAGGGGAGTCTTAAATTTTTCAAATTTTTGAATTTATAATATTTGCAATTGTTGCATAATTTTGATTAACTAAGGATAAGTTATTCAAATTGAAATTTGACAAATTTGTGATACAAGTTAAGTTTTTTTTTTGTCAATTTAATTGGTATCTTAAAATTATTTGCATCTTGTGTTGATGTTATTTTGTTAATCTAATTTTTAGTTAATTCATTGTTTTTTATTATGTATAAAGGAAGAGTATCCCTTTTAGCAAATATAAGCAGTATTTGTTATGTTACTGTTACTTGATGATGATGGTTTGTAATATATGCTTATTTTGAGTATTATTAACAATTGGTTTTATTGTACTTGCCTTGTTGTAATTAATTGGTATCAATTATCAATTTGCATTATTTTTATTGCAATTGGTATCAATAGGTTAGTTTTCCAACAATTGGTAGTGTTATTAAGAAGTGGTATTTTGGTTTAAAATTTAACTTCCATTGAGAGTGATTTCAATATTTAATATCAAGTTTTGCTTTCTAACTTTTGTTATCATATTTTTCTAACAATTGGTATAGACATGTCTCATTTTTCAATGGTTTTTAGGTAATTAATTGCCTTTTAACAATAATTGGTATAAATTCTTCATAGAGATGTATTTAACACCTTTTAAAACAAGATTTGGCTTATTTTATTCCTCTTCTTAGTATTTGTGACATGGTATCTTACGTTTATCATTATTTGTTCTATTAAAAGGGAGTGTTGTTAAAATCATACTTTTTTCCAAAAAGTCATTTGAAAGTTAAGTTATGAAATGCTTTGACAATTGACTTGAGATATATGTTTTAATATAAAGCAAGAAGATGTGTGTATCTAATAGAGTTGTTTCATGCTCTCCAAATAATAAATACCTAACTAACCTAAATATATAGTAAGGCAAGTCAGGTGCATAGAGAAATGATTGTGTTCGATAGCTATTCCTAATGTTGCGCAAAGGAAAAGAAAATAAAAACAATCCTTATATATGAAGGACTTAAACTGAACAAAAAGATAGATAACAAACACAAAGTAAAAGATAAGAAATAAATAACCAATACAAGAAGCTAGACGAAAGATATTTATAAGATTCAAGACTTACAATTGATCATGGAAACATATAAATTATGATTAGTCTAAGATGCTAACCTATAAACACAAACAAGCTTTTGCATCCTAAGTTCATCCAATTTTAGATAACTCCATTAAGTTCTGAAAATATCCCTAACTATTCAGTAACTTAGAATAAGCTCTTGAGATTTAATGTTGCAACAGCTTTAAGTACTAAGGAATAGCAAATCTAAGCCATTATCTCGCAAGTTTAAAATATGTAGCTTAGAGAATTAGAATCCTAGGCCAAGTTAATTAAGTTTACCTACAAATTCAATTAGCCTATTGCCACTTATAGTAATCAATAGGACTATTATGTATCATAAGCCCATTTCTAATAATTAAACTAGAAATTATACCTAGGATGGCCAATCTTATATATTAATCCCTAATCCATGTTATTAAATAAGAATTCCAATTCAACCTTGACCTAAAACATAATGCCCAATATCAATCATGTTAATTCTCACAATTATAAAGCCATTGTCAGTTTAATATCTTCCAACCCACAATAAAACTAAATTAAACATACTAAAATAAAAAATGATATAAACTAAAATTAATCAAAGCCTAAGTTGAAATATGTATAAATCATAAATAAATAAGATAACAAAGGCTGAAAAATAAGGAAAATTCATTAAACTAATAATAATCCAACATTCAATAAGCACTCAACATAAAAACAACTAAGTTTAATAAAAATACCAAATAAAATATAAAGAAAAAGGATAGACAACAGAGAAAACTTAACCTAAACCAGAGTTCAACACATGAATAATGAAATCTAAGAACATAATCCAAAACTATAAGGAAAGATAATTAAAATTAACCTAAAACCTAAGGAAATACAAGAGAAAGGGGCTACTCTAGGTGGAGAGTCAAAAAGATGATACCTCTTAGCTCCAATTTGCCTTTTATAGTACCCTCTTAGGGTTTGGGAAGGCTTAGAAGTAAAAGGGCAAGTTTGCTCTTTACTTTAGCAAAACACAACATTTTTCTCAAAATAATACAGCCCCTTGAATAGAGCAATACGGCAGTCTTGAGTCAACCACCGTATTGCTTACTGGAAAGCCTAAAAATTTGACAACTTCCATCTCTCTTCACCTTTTCTGCTCTAACTCCTTCCATACACCTCTAATTGCCATGTAATTTCGTAGGAACGCTCCTCACATGTTGTTCTTACACTCCATAAAATTTTGAAATCATATAAGTGCTAGAAGTGCACCTAATACATCCTCAAAGTCACTTGTACCAAAATTGGTGCTTCAACTGAGTTTATCTTTTTCTTTTCTTTGTGTGCTCTTCATGATTTGTCATATGACCTTCAACTTTGATGTGTAACTTCATAACATGATGCTTTAAGTCCTCAAAATGGTTAAACACCTTGTCTAATTCCAGTTGTGCTCCAATTATACTCCTAAATTGACCATTTTAACTTATATTTGTGTCCTAAAGTCAAATCTGCAATTAAACGCAAAATGATCACAAATCAAGTATTTAAACATCAAAATAAGGTTGAATTCACATTGAAATGCATATAAAAACTTAAGATAATTCAACCCTATCAAATAGCCTCACACTTAAACTATTTCTTACCCTCAGGCAATGACTTAAACACTTCACTCATATCAAGAGTTCGTAACTAATTTAGTATAATAGAAATCAATCAATACCTTTAATCCAATTCACAAATTTCAACTCTATCATGATCAAAAATATGTTAATCACAAGTAAAACACATAATTAGTAAAAACATAACCAAATGTGCATAATGTCCAACATTCAAGCCATTTCGCATAGGTTATCACATAAACTAATCAAGGATGCTCAAAATGACCATCAATAAACGAGAAAACAGTATAATTTAGGATTTTAGCAATGCTTATTTAAGAGGTAGTCAAACGTTTTGGCGCAAAGGTGAACATTTTTCATGAGCACCCCTGGTTACTAAGATAGAAAACCATCTCAAATGGCTAAAAGCACCACTCATAACTTCAACCTTACATTAAGTTGAAGGGAACATAATCAAAATTCCTCAACACACAAAACAATACAGAAACAAAGACACTTTTTATTTAACAACTTAAAAACAAAGACGCTTTCAACAACATAACAACAAGAACACTTTTCTTTTTTTTTCCTTTCTTCTTATTTTCTTATTTTTTTATTTTTTTATTTTTTTTGTTTTCTTTTCTTTTTCTTCTTTTTCTTTTATCACTTTATTTTAAGCATTCCATTTCTCATTGGGATGACAACCCATACAAAATGGACTTAAATAAGAAATATCATATAAATGGGCTACTAAATGCATATGCAAGGCACTCAAAAGAAAAGGAAAAATAAAAATTTAGCATCATTTGAAGAACTAACTAAAGATCCTCAAATTAAAAGCATCAATTTCCTTCAAGTACCATAATTAACTATTAATTAAAGATCAAAATCATTTCAAGCTAACACATTCAAATCATCACTATCAAACTCACAATAACTCAAGTGTGTAAAAATTTTAAAACTTGCCCTCCCCTAAACTTAAATTGGACATTGTCCTTAATGTCTTAATCCAATAAAAGTACAAAGGAATGGGATCAAGAATGCTTCCCTGAATGAGGCAATCCATGAAGTGCTTAAAGGAGAGATAGCCATCTACTTTCTCTCCCTATAAAACAAACACAAACAAACAAAATCAATTAAAGACTTATTTAACAAAAGAAAAGACACAAAAACTTTAAGAAAGGTTGGGTTGCCTACCAACAAGCACCTAGTTAAGGTAATAAGCTTGACTCTTAATATTTACATTATCCATTGTCAAATGGATCTTTGAGCCTAACAAGAAACATGCTCCAACTCATAAATGAGTTTAAAGCAGCTTCCCTCGAAGTAGGATCAGAACCTTGATGTCATATAGCTTTAGAGGCGTGAAACTATATCCTCTCGCTATCAAATTCCAAGGTCCATTCTCTGGTATAGACATCTCCCTTCTTCTAGGAGGGTTTTAATAATAATATCACTAAGAAGTGTGGAGACTCTTTATCCTGCTTGCCACCTTTGACCTCCAACTTGCTCCCCCACAGATCTCTCAAAAACTTCACTTCTTATATCTCTTCTTTACTCCTCTTCTCTTTTTCTTCCTCTTTCTTCAAACTACTAGGAAAAGAAAACGAAATTTCGTTAGCAATAACATAAAATGCATCACTTGCCTTAGGAGGTTGCGTACCCTCCTTTTCTTGAGCATGTGCCTCTTCCTCTCCTAGTTACTCTTGCTCTTCCTCTTCTATTTTTGGGTTCTCCCATTGGTCCCCATACTCAGATGAAACTTCACACACCTCCTCCCTTTGTTCTCTATCTAGATGGATGAAAATACTTAAAAAGATTAGGCTTCTAGGCTCTTCATCACCTTTTCCAATTGGCTAACTTGATCTTCCAAGTTATTTAAGTTACTCCTTGCTTCTTGTTAAAATTGAAGACTACTCATTGCCAAGCTTTATATGATATCCTCTAAAGGCACCTCATTAACTTGTGGTGACGATGGTAAAGGTGGAGGCATAGGTTAGAAGTATCGCTAGTCTTGTTAGTATGCGAGCGAAGAATCAAATCTTTAGTGATGCATCTCCTGCAAATCAGGACACTTACAAATAGAATAACCCAAAAAAGAGAAAACATCAAATACTTTAGCTTCATCTGAATCCATCTTGTCTTACGCCACTAAGGACATGAGGTTCGCTACTTGTGCTCTAACTTAGAAGTATCAAAAGAGTTAAACTCATTATCATATTAAGGACAGCAGAAAAAATTAAAACTAAAAGCATCCTAGTAATGAGCCATAGAGCTAAAAGATTGCAAAATGAGAAAAAAGTTGTGAAACTAAAATAAACAGAAGACAAGATGAACATAATCAACAAAAACAAAAACAAAAACAACACAATAAATAGTTAAAATACAAGTGTCAGCTCCTCATTAACGACACAAAAATTTTGATAGAGCTGCCACCTGCTCAACAAATAATAAATACCTAACTAATTATGTAGTAGGGAAAGTCATGGTAACTAATTATGCAGTAGGGTAAGTCAGGATCGATCCTACAGAGAACTAGTTATGTTTGATGGCTATTCCTAATATTGCATAAAGGAAAAGAAAAGAAAAACAATCCCTAAATGCAAAGGAATTAAAGTAAATGAAAAGACAAATAACAAACACAAAGCAAAAGATAAGAAATAAATAACAACTACAAGAAGATGGGCGAAAGAGATTTCTGAGATTCAAGACTTATAATTGATCATAGGAATATATGAATTGTGATTAGTCTAAGATTTTAGCCTATCGATATAAAAAAACTCTTGCGTCCTAAGTTCCTCTAATTTTAGATAAATCCAGCAAGTTCTGAAAATATCCTTAATTATGCGACGACTTTGAACATGCTCTCTAGATTTAATGGCATAACAGCTTTAAGTACTAGGGAACGGCTAACCTAAACTATAATCATGCAAGCTTGGATTATGTAGCTTAGAGAATTAGAATCCTAGGCTAAGTTAATTAAGTTTACTTATAATTCAATTAGCCTATTTCCACTTATGGAAATCACTAGGACTATTACGTGTCACAAGTTCATTCCTAGCAATTGAACTAGAAATTATACCTAGGAAGGTCAATCCTATGTATTAATCCCTAATCCATGTCATTAAATAGGAATTCCAATTCAACCTTGACCTAAAGCATAATGCCAAATATCAATCATGTCAATTCTCACAATTATAAAGCCATTGTCCCTTTAATATCTTCCAACCCACAACAAAACTAAGTTAACATACTAAAGTCAACAATAATACAAATTGAAATTAATCAAAATGCAAATTGAAATATAAATAAATCATAAAGAAAATAAGATGGCAAAGGCTAAAAAATAGGGAAAATGCATTAAACTAACAATAATCCAACATTTAACAAGCACTCAATATAAAAAAAATCAATAAAAATACCAACGAAAATACAAAGGAAAAGGAAAGACTACTGAGAAAACTTAATATAAACTAAAGTTCAACACCTAAATAACAAAATCTGAGAACGAAATCTAAAACTATAGGGAAAGACAATCAAAATGAACCTAAAACCTAAGGACATACAAGAGAAAGGGGATGCTCCAAGTGGAGAGCTAAAAAGATGACACCCCTCAGCTCCAATCTGCCTTTTATAGTACCTCTTTAGGGTTTGGGAAGGATTAGAAATGAAAGGGTAGGTTTGCCCTTTGTTTTGGAAAAAATACATCTTTTTTCTTGAAGCTGATACAGCCTTTTGAATGGAGCAATACAGCGGTCTAGAGTCACCCGTCGTATTGCTCACTAGAAAAAAAAAGAAATTTGATAGCTTTTGCCTCTCTTCACTTTTTCTGCTCTAACTCCTTCTATACACCTCTAATTGCCATGTAATTTGGTATGTAAGATCCTCACATGATTTTCTACTCCATAAAATTTTAAAATCATCTAAGCTCCAAAAGTGCACCTAATGCATCCTCAAAGTCACCTATATCAAAATTGGTGCTTCAACTGAGCTTGTCTTGTTCTTTTCTTTATGGACTCTTCATAGCTTGTCACATGGCCTTACAATTTGGTGTAGAACTTCATAAAATAATGCTATAAGTCCAAAAATTTGTTCTACACCTCTTCTAATTCCAAATGTGCTCCAATTCTACTCTAAAATTGGTCATTTAAACTTGTATTTGTGTCTTAAGATCAAATCTGCAAGTAAACTCAAAAGGAATATAAATAAAGTATTTAAACATTAAAATAGGGTTCACTTCACATTGAAATTCATATAAAAACTTAAGATAATTCAACCATATCAGTATCCCGTTTGTATGTTTTGTGTTTGTCAATATCAAAGTGATATGATTTTCACCTATTTTATATTAGTGTTTAAGTTTTACACTTTTTTGTAATTGGAAGTGCATTTTTTTATGTTAAAAAGGACGGAGAATGATCTATGTGATATTAGAAAGGAGAATCAACCTTTTGGTTGTTTTATTTGCACATGATTTGCATTAATGTATAGGTTGGTTGTAGTTTGTTTATTATATGCTTTTAATATCACATAGTTTTCTCATCATCTAAAAGGCATAGATTCTTGAGCCAAAGGTTGGTTCCACCTTCATTTTGATAAATATAAATTATTTTTACTAATGTGTTTGTGAAGCTTGTTATGTTTGTTAAGATAGATTTGAAGAAAACAAGTTATAAAGTGTTTAATGAGGACTTGATGTGCATGAATATGGAGCCTTAATGTTTAAGCTTATGAACTATGTGGAAATATATGAAGACCAAGTTGACAAAAAGAGAACCATTGAAGTTAACCTTGAAGATTGAAGAAAGAAGATCAAGTTCAAGAGTAGAATTTGATAGGTTGTTATGAGTGAGGTTGTGTAAGTCTTATTTTGGTCTTACTATGTGTTGAAAGGGCTCAATCATGCTTATATATTCATATTTAGTATTTGCATATAGGATACATAATTAAGAGGTATTGTACGTATGTGATGTCTGTTAAAATCCTCTTGATATTTGGTTAAATGCAGGTAAGGTATTCCATGAGTATATATGTTGAATAAATTGATTAAATTATGAATGGATGAATAAATTAGTATGATTAATGATTTGGTAAAGTGGTTATGATGTTATGACTTGTATGATTAAGTCTTGGGTTGTATTAATTGAATTGGAGTTGGATGGATTCAAGCTAATTTGGTTATGTATAAGATTGTATATAATAAGATAGATAAAATTGATTAAAATAAAGTATTAAGCAAATTTGGTAAGATGATTGAATTTAGTTGTGTTGAATTGTGAAATTTGTGTTGTGATATATTGGGTTAGTGTTGCTTTGATCTAAGTCAAGTTCAGTTGGATTTCGAGTTGCTTGGATCGAATGGTAAGGATCAATTGATGTAATTATTGAAAATTAAAGATCAGTCAACTGAATAAAGAGATCAGTGGATGGAACAAGTAAATCCTAAAGGTAAGTGGACTAAATGGTTGTATTAGTCAATTGAATGCTGCAAGTTGGCAAATGAATGTTGGACAATAGCTAGTTTTACAATGGTAAAATGAATTAATTAATATGAACGTTGGGCAACAACTATTTGTCTGTAGAATATGTATAAATAGATGTGTTATATGTATATTTAAGATAAGAAGAAGTGTTGAAAGTGCATATACAAGTGCTTTGTATATTCATAGAGTGTTTTATGTGTTTTGGTGAAGATTTATGTTTTTTTTTTCATTCATTCGTACATTTTGTGTGAGCCCCTTAACACCTTGATAAGCCAAAAGAGTGATATTTTGAAAAGGGTTGTATGTTGTAGAGATTGTGGAATTTGAAAATTAAGAGTTAACTTTATGTAGGAGTTATTCCCTAGCCTTGAAAATGAAGTAATGTAAGGTTATTCCTCAGCCTTGAAAAGGGAGTGTGGTGAGGTTATCCTTTAGCCTTAGAAAAGGAGTGAAAGGCTATCCTTAAGCCTTGAAAAGGATTGTACTCTAACGTTGTATTATTTGTTGAAATGGCGCAATAATCTTAATAAAGGTGTTGGGAATTAGACGTAAGGACAAGTGAATCACTCCGAACTAGTATAAATCAGTTGTGTGTCTCTTCCTTCCTCTTTTACTTTTATGCATTTATTTTATGATGTTTAATTTATTGTTATTCTTTATTTCAATACATTAAAATTATTGATAAGCTTTTACTATTAAAGAAATCGGTAAATTTTTTAAAAAGTTGGTAAATTTAAACACTAATTCACCCCTTCTTATGTGCCTTATAAGACTAACACTTTGCCTAAAAAAGATTGGTATAAGTTTACTTTTTATTTTTAACATAAAAGATTGGATTTGTAAGGGTTCCTCTTTACCCATTAAAGAAGATTTGTAAATTGCCACACTAGTGATAGTGCAAAATCGAACATCATTGGTGTTGGGAGTAGAGTATGCAACATTAGTGTTATCGAACTACTATAAATCCTTGTGTCCTCTTGTTAGGGGTTAAATTTATAGTATTTTTTAATGTTATTTTATGTTAATTTAAGCCTATTTTAATGCTTAAATGTTCCATTTATGTATTATTATGTTTACTTGATAGGATGGAGCTTAAATATGAAGATTGGAGTCAAAAAAATAGAAGTTTTGCAAAAGTCAATCATAAACGGCACCCTGCCAGGGTCACATTAATAGATGAATAGGGTGTCGTTACTGGATGGTGGGGTGCCATTAATGAACGTGCAGCAGCCATTTTTCACCTAAATCTTCAACATTTGTGGCTTTTCTTCTTTCTCCACTTGTAGCTATTCAATCCTTATATAAAGGGACCTCTCCCAGACATTTTAGGCATCAATTTTAGGATAAAAAAACCTTGGTTTCCTAGTGGACCATAACTGTATTGTTTGTCCGTTGTTTAGTGAACTATTTATAAACTGTAAAAAAAATTGTCTCTTCTTTTGTTTCAAACACTAGTCAACCAATTCCCTAAATTGATCAACTACTATACATAAAATC
>JAOXYD010223894.1:0-18700 GCA_028565735.1 Pinacopodium congolense
ACTAAAAAAATAGTTTATCTAATTGAAAAACTAATTTCTAATTTTATTGCAATTATACAACTCATTTCTAATTTTGATATAATTAGAAACTTATTTCTAATTTTATTTTAACTAAATATATTAATTTAATTTAATTAGAAAACTTATTTCTAATTATAATTTAATTAGAAATTTATTTTTAGTTTTTCTTTAATTAAAAACTTATTTCTAATAATTATTTCAACTAAAAAATTAGTTAAAAAAGGAATTAGAAAAGTAGTTTCTAATTTTATTCTAATTGAAGACATTTCTTTAATTTTATTTGAGTTATAAATCTTTTTTAATTTTTATTAAACAAAACTAATTAGTTTTTTAATTAAAAAATAATTTCTAATTAAAAACTAAATTTCTAATTTTTAACTTAATTAATTAATTTATAGTAATTAGAAAATCAATTTCTAACTATTTTTATTATAAATAAAGAATTTGATCATTAAAGCCTTAAGCCTTATTACTTAAAACCCAAAAACATAAGATAAACTAGGTTCATTAATTAATTTAGGTTTTTTTTTCTATTTTAAGGAAAAACAAACATTACACATGCTAGAGACAGCTGTCTGGAGGAGCGTGCTGTGCACATGCTGTTCCATCTAAAACCGAGTCTTTATCCTACCCTCTATATATATATATATTTTTTTTTTTTTTTATTTTTTTCTGCCAGATGGGTCCTAAATCACGCCGGTCCTTAGTCACCATGACTCACACAAGAGAATGGATTATGTAGGGAACCACAAACCCCAAAAAAGAAAAGAAAACGTTTTAAACTCAGTCACAGATCTAGTTCTTTAATCAAAGAAAAAGTTAATGTTGCAGTGAATTCCTGAATTCGCCTCCACTACAGCCATCTCAGGCCAACAACAGTCAGATCCGCACATGTGGGAACTATCTTCCACAACTCCCATTAATTCATGTTTCACAGCACTCACATATTTGGCCATTGCCAGATTTAATGTTTACCGCTAGTATAATCAGATGAAAAGTCATAATACTAACATTCAGTCATATGGCAGTAACTTGTTGTTCTTGATGATCAAACACAAAGATTGATATTGTTCTAGGCATCATTTTGGATTTACGTCGTACATTCAATCTCATGGGTTTGTGCTTTCAGACAAAATAAAAACAACATATATATCAGCACAACACTTTATGCAGTACTTACAGCATTGAACAATCCCACACAATCCAAGCAATCTCAATTTTTAATCATTTATTCAAACGAAAAAAAACAAAAAATTAGAGAACCATTTAACAAAAATTATTTTAAACTTTTGTGGATTAAATCATTCCCTTTAAACACAAATATACTTATCTCAAGTATTAACATGCATATTTATCAAAATAAAATATATTATTAAATCTTAAAAAATAGTGAAAATATAATAATAAATTTATATTTCATATTAATTGAGAAATAAATTTATTCAATATAATTTACATATTGAGTCTTGATTTTAACATTATTTTGCATAAATATAAAACAGAACCGGACTAACCTTCATTATCTATTATATTGTGATGAAGATAAGTCTCTCTCTATATTTATATATAACTAACACAATTCTACGCAATGAAAGATCTAATGAGGTCGCAATGAGCTGCGTAAAGCTTCTAGCTTTCAAAGAACAATCAAATCGATACATACATTTCTACTAGTTGGCTTAAGAATCTTAGAAGCTTGCATACCAGCGAAAAAGCCTTGCTAATTCCGGGAAGTAACCGAAGGTATAAAAAATGAAATAATCTTAAGTATAAAGGATACTTTTTGAATGACGTCTTTAATTTAAAATTCTAATCGATTACCCGTAGCAATTCATGTGGTGAAACGAATCTAGCGTTCATTTCCATAATGAAAAAGACAATTACATGTGCTAGACCTATAATGCCAATTCCTACCAATTTCTTTGTTGGAATCTGTAGAACTGATTATAAGTTAGAAAAAAAAAGTCGAACTAAATCCTAATATTTGCATCGAAAAGTCCTAATATTTCATAATATTTAAAAAGAATTATAACATTTAAATTTTTTTAAAAAAATTATAAGATTTTAAAATATTCAAAAATAATTTAAAATTTAAAAAACATTCTGAAAAATGCTAAAATATTCAAGGGACTAAAAGAAGCTAAACTTTATAGGGAAGCTTGACCCTCTTCTTCTTTAGGTTTTCGAGTTTGGACAGCTTCGTTTAGGGCATGTTTGATAATACTTATATTTTTGTTTTTTTGTTTTTGTTTTCAAAAATAAAGAAACAGAGGGAAAAAAAATCTATTTTTCTGTATTTTGTTTTGTTTTTTCTATTTTTAAAATCAGAAAAATATAAATAAAAACAAAGAAATAAGAAAATAATATTTTTCTGCTTTTTAAAAACAGATTTTATAAACAAAATTTTTTACATTGAATAATAAATATAATTTATTGATTAATAATATATGTTTAAGATATATAAGAGTATTTTGATCAAATAATTTAAATTTATTTCATATTCGATTATCATTATTAAATTATATATTTTTTTATAAATCTCAACCTAATATATTTTTGTTTTTTATTTTTTATTATAAATATCAACCAAACAGATTTTCGTTATTTTTTATTAAAAAAAAATAGAAATACAAAAATAAAAAATAAAAAATAAAAAAATTACTAAACGGCCTTAGAAATTGAAAATCAGGATGGTTAACGTTAGCAAATGTGACGATATTTTCATATCTAAAAAATGTCAACGAATCTATTCCCATTTTGAATGATATTGCAAAAGGATCAAGTTGGGTTAACGTCAACGTTAATGCCATATTCTTTAACGTCGCAAAATTGACAACGGCATCGACCCCCATCGACATTAGCCTTAAAAGATGTGAAATGGCTTGTATCAACAAGACTACAACCCTGGTGCTTGGTCCTACTAATTAATCAAGGGTTCTACTTCCAGTTTACCAAATTTTATAAATTAAAAATTATCCTGTTCAAGAGAAAAAAAAAAAAAAAGTCTAGAGTAACGAAGACAAAAGCCATTGATAAAAAAATGAACAAATGTTCCCAGTTGCACAATAATGGTGAATCATTATATGCAATCAAGCAGAAGTGCTAGAAGAAGTAGAATCGCCTGATCTTCAAGAAATTCTTACAGGTTTTTTGTATTATCAACTAGCTTCTTCTTTGTGTTTATGTGCAAAGAAAATTGGCCTTCAAAGGTACGTAGTTGACATCAAATAATCGAAAGAAGGAAGGCAAAAGGAGCTTGGAAAATGGATTTGGGTCTTTGACTTTTCTAGGGAAACAATCATACTTATTTGCAGATAATGAACTTTGGAGTTGATCTGCTTGTCTCCCCTGGTGAATCTGTGCATAGCCAACAAGTTAATGAAGCACTTACCAAAGGCGTGTCTTCAGAAAAAATGTGGTACCCAAATTCTGTTGTAAGGTGTTAAGAATTTGAGCTAATATAGAATTCATAGAACCTAATTTAATATAGAATTTATATATTTAATAGGATTGTAAAAAAGGGGGGGCTGAAAAAGTTAAAGAATATGAAAAGAAAAATTAGAACGTAAATTTTTCATTAAAAATTAAATTAAAATGCCTTTAAATAAGCTTTACATATTAACAAATTGTCTTGATAACAATCAAGATATATAGTAAGAAACAAATTAAATCAAAAAAGAAAATCTATAAAATCAAGGAACTAACATCCAACCAACTAAATATTAAGTCAAAGACAATTGCAAATTTTTGAATCATTTTCAACATATTCCTTTGATTTAAAGTTACAAAAAAAAAGTTCAAATTTCATATAATACTTTTCTTTATACAATTGCAAATTTCATACAATTGCAAATTTTTCTTTAACTACCTTCACAATATTTGCTTGTTCTTCATTTTTAACTTTGGAATATTTTTGTAAATACTTAAATCTTTTATAATAGCTTTAATAACACATAAGAGGTAGGTAAATTGAAAGTTAAAAAAATTCTAATGTAAATTCTAGACCACTTAAATAAAAAAAAATAAAGTATGAAATCTCTAAACTATAATTTATCCTAAATGTGGGGATATGTCAAAAGTAAGACAATAATTCAAAAAAATTCAATTCAACATCAAATATAAAATGCATAACATTAAAGAGTTAGAGGAAAGAAATGAGGCAAACCAATTTTTTTAATGATTCATGAAGCTAACCTCTTATTGATGTCCACTTTTCAAGTTCCTATGTCAATATTTTACTAACTCAAGCAATCTTTCTCAGGATAAAGAGAAATTCTTACAATCTTCTTTTCAAAGGGGATGAAGAGTATCCCAATAAATCTTCTTTTATGTAGGGTGAAGAATAACCCCTTTTCTAATCAAACTCTACAACAAATTTAACTCTTAAAGCATAAGATCTCAATCATAGCTTAAGTACATATAACCTATAACTCTTGCTTGATCAAAAATTTTTTCAAAGGACTAAAAATGCAACAAATGTAAATTCAAAAACGTCACACTCTCTCTTAAGCTTATTTAACCTATAAACCAACCTAAATCTTAATCAATGTATCAAAACTTATGAAACTTTTATAAATATTGTTCTAAGACCTTTTGAACCTCAATTTATAAGCTTCCTAACCTCAAGTAGCTGTTAAAAGCTCAAAACAACAGTTAAACACAATGAAAATATCGTTGGATAATAGCTATTCTTCATTCTGTCTCATTTTTGGTTGACCATTCCTTATAGTATAGTTGACTAACAACTGGTCAACTAGTCTACATACACTGATTGACTATTAGTGGTTAAAAATATATACTAGTCAACTTAACTCAAGACACTAGTATATCTATCACTAAAATTCATCAACTGATCGACCAACCATGAACTACTACTGGTTAACTAATGGTTCTACATAACCAATTCTAACATCTACAACAAATCAAATTCAATAAAAAACAACTCAAAATAAATTCTTTTGTTTCAAACAACTTTCAAATGTTTCCTAAAGTGATTTTGAATGCCAAGATCTTTCAATTGAGCTAAAAAAACAAATTGTATCTTAGTTTATGATAAATTAAGTACATTTTCAGAAAAATTCATTTTAAAAATTTCAAAACCAATTCTAAACATACTAAAAGCTTTTCTTTCATTATAAAACCAACTCACACAAGTTTCAAATCAATCCTTAAGTAATTTCAAATACCAAGACTTATCTATTGCACTAAAAAACAAAAATATTCTTAATTAGTGGAGAATTTCAAACTTTCCAAAATCTTAAAAACTTCTTCAAGATTTTCTTAAACTTCTCAAAACATTTCTTTTCACTTCAAAATCAATTTAAAAAGTTCTAATTCATTTCTAAAGTGATTTTAGACCCCAAAATATTTCAATTAAACTTATACTCAAAATATGTCTTGGCTCATAGAAATTCAAGCACTTGTGAAGACTTTTCAAAACTTTAAAAACTTTTCAAAGTTTTCATAAACTTCTCAAATATCTCAAAAACAATTTTCTCACAAAACCTTGACTCACACACATTTAAACATCTTTCCATTATAATTTTATACATTAAGAGGACTTCAAGAGAATTGATTATGAAAATCCATACTAATATGAAACTCTAAACCAAATCCTATTATGCACATACAATGAACATATTTAAGAAAACTCTAAAAATCCTGACCAAAATCTTAAATGCAAATATGCAAACCCATGAGTTGTTCAAGTATTGATAAGATCAAGATAATACTTGCATACAAAAAATATAACTCTAAAACTATTTAACCTTGATCTTATAGTCTTGATCTTCTATTCTTGATCATCTCATCAATACTTGCTTCATTTCAATATTTTCTTTATGAGAACTTTCTCCTTAGGTTCCAAGAATGTTTTTGTTAGACTCCACTATCTAGACTAAGAACATCATCCAACTTTCGTTCTTTTAAATCCATAAAAAAGTAAAACATTAGTAATAAAATGTTTTGTCATCATTAAAACTAATGATTGAAAACTTCCTTGGTTCAAAATTTTATACTTAAAAAAATAAGTCTTTCCCTTGTGCAAACGATCTTTCTCTTCCTGATTAGGCTTTTTATAATGGCAATATTGAGGAATTTTTCCTTTTCTTTTTGAATTTTTGGCTAGATGCACTCTTTCAATCATCTGTTCTACTCATTCTTTTCTTGTGGCTCTTCTTTTTTCTTGAACTTGAAAAGTATAAACAAGTTCAATAATAGAAATCTTAGTTAAATCCTTTGAATTTTTAATAGAAGAGATCCTAAACTCAAATCTTTTAACAAGCTTACTAAAATTTTCTCTAAAACCTCTAGATTATTAGATCCTCACCAAGAAGTTTAATTTTGTTGACAATATTTATGAGCCTATCTTCATATTTTTTTAATGGACTCATTATTTATATCATCCTTAATTAATTGGGCTTAAATTAAAACCATCATAAAACCTAACCCAACTCACTTCAATAAGCATAACTCGTTTTACACAAAACCCTCAATCAATATTTGTTTTTGTTTTTGTTTTTCACTTGTAGGTGTTGTCCCTTCTACCTAGACAATTCTCCCTTTATGATTCGCTTAAGTATTGGTTAGTTCTCTCTTTCTCTTTTTATTTTTATATTATTTCTTTAATCCTTAACACAAGTCTTTTAATTTTGTGTCCATCAAGTGTAATAATGAGAAACAGAGGGATGGAAAGGTAATTCTGTATGGAAAAGGAAAAATAAAAAGAGAGAACGTGATAGCTAAATGAAAAAGAGGGAGACATAATTTGATTAAGAAAGAGAGGAAAACACACACAGAGAGAGACAGAGGGGGGAGAGAGAGAGACAGTAGAGAAAGGGAGAGACATTGACAAAGAATGGTCTAGTGAGACAGAAAGTGAGGTAGAGAGAGAAGTGGAAAAATGAAGAGAGTGTCGAGTAGAAACGTGTAGAAGGAGTGGGAAAAAAGTGCGGGAAAAAATAAAGAATGATGAGTGAATGAATGAGTATTAATAAAATAAATTAAGAAGAGAGGTAAATGAGAGCTACGAGAGTGAGTGGATAATAATAATAATAATAATAATAATAATAATAATAATAATAATAATAATAATAATAACAACAATAATAATAATAATAATGGTATTCATAAAATAATCAAGTATTAATAAAATATTAATAAAAGTAATAAGATCTAATGGGATCTAATGAATATAGTAATTAGATTAATTTTTTATTTCTTTTAGTTTAACATATTCTTAATTAAAATTTGGGATAATTAGGTTCAAGTGATAAAATGTGAATTTTGTATGCATAATAGATGTTGGATACTATTTTTAAATTATAATATTTTAATGGTGTGTAAGTGGTTAATTAAAATGTACCTTTATATGTATGATATATGACTTTTTTGATAGTGAGTTTAAATATTTGCATATATAGGTGTTAAACGATCATCATAAATGATAAACATTTTATAAGTGCTATAAAAGTTTCATGAGTTAATATATCAATTGTTATGAATAGTATGTTGTACTTGTGTTATATATTACTAAGTTTATGCCATATAACAATGTAAATTACAAGAATTTATGGAGAAATAATTATATAAATATGTGATGAAATTGTTAAATGTGGCAGAACGTGATTGAAGATGGTAATGTATGACAGCTGTATGATGAAAATATTATTTGGCTTGAATGATGGAATATTAGAAAAGAAATAGTGATAATTAATTGCTTACCTAAGATAGAATATATTTAATGGTCATTGATATGTCGGATACGAAATATGATTTTGTTAAAACTAGTAAGGTGTTGGGATACTTCCAATGGGGAAATATCCTATGTAATTTTGTAAGACATCAGTAGGGTGTTGGGATATTTTCAATAGAGAAATATCTTATAAATTTTTTTATATACATGCTTTTGATAATATCAACTAACAAACCATTACATATAACTCTACTAGATGAGCAAGGCTCTTTAATTAAAATATGGAATCCACAAAAAAATTATGACAAGGAATTGCCTAAGATGATTGCATTATATGGTATGATAGCATGTTTGATAAACATATAACTGTTATATTCTTTTTTGCATCTTATTTTTCATCCTGTGATTTTATTGTATATTATTGTGTTATGAATGAGTACATTCGAACTACTCTTATTGAGTTAACTACTCATCATTTGCCATTAATATTTTTCAAGAGATAAGCAATAGCACTTAGCTCATCCAAATTTTTGTGTCTTGCCTCGTTAATTGGATTAGCTGGGTCAACTAGTCATAGGATGTCTCAAAATTTATTTCATTCAGTTTGAGATAGTATTGAACTTCAAAATTTTTGTTTTCTTCCTAATAATAAGCATTGTATCTCTTAGATACAGTATTTATCATTCTTAGGACTAGTACTTTCTTAATGGGAGAACTTCACTCACTTTTTTTTACTGTTATCGAGTTTTCAAGCCTTCACATTTGCTATTCATTTGTCTCTAGGTAAGCTCATTCCCCGATCACCTAAGGATTGCTCAACGAGACTTGAAAGTTACTTTCTACTTCAATATGCTACTCTGCGAGCAAAGAATGAGAGAACTATACCAAAGGAAAGCTATTACGATTTTTAATACTATTTAAAATATTCACTCTTACATTATATCAATTAAATCATTAACCACCAAAGCTTTAATTGAATGAATTAGGAAGAGAAACTTTAAACTCTTTTATAATTAATTGGAAGTTTTTTAGGCTTTTTAGATTAGTTTTGTAATTTTATTTTAATCTTTTAATTTATAGACCTCTCGTAGTTCTCTAGATAATTGTAATTTGATTGACCTAGTGCTTATAATCACATACACACTTTCTCGTAGGATCGATACTTGAAGTCTTAAAAACACTCCACTATATTACTTATTGCAACTGGTACACTTACCGAAGAGTTTGTCTTAAATAAATGATAATTTTATGTTTTAAAAAATAGATTTATTTAACATAATTTGATGTATGACTGAATGCAATCAAGTTTTTGGCACTGTTGCCAAGGAAGTATAATTGTAATATTAGGAACGTATCGATTTCAGTTACTCTAGAGATTTGTTTTCATGTCTTATTTGTTTGATGTTTAAATTAGCAGTTGCTTTCTTTGTTTTATTTTGCTGTCATCTTTTTTTGTACAAAGAGTGATCTTTTGGTGACTTTGTTTAGTCATCGAGAAGATGTGGAGGCAATAGGACCAATGGCAAGATTGCCAATGGTATGAGTCTGAAGTTAAATGGGGCAATATCTGGACAAATCAATTTGAACATTTTGAAACTTATGCCCTTGATTTCGATGATTATCCTGATTACTATTGGCTAAATCAATTTTATTTTGACCCTCACCTTTTCTTGAGCAACAATATTTTGAGAACGTGAATGAATGTACTTCTAATTGGATAGATTACTAATAAGTGTGTTTTTATACTATGTTTCTAGGTTGTTTTTATGTGTTTTAAGTTTTGTTTATGTGGTTTAAACTTAGTTAGTATGAAATTTTGCATTCCTTTTCATTATCTTTTATGTGTTTGATTGTTTTTGGTATTATTTAGGGTTTCAAGGAAAAATATGAACTTATTTGAAGGATGGGTTTATGTACTTTGTTGTTTGAAATTGTAGGTAACGAATGAGACCCAAAATTAGTATCAGTTTTATACTGCAACTTCAGTGATGCATTAGATGCCGTTATAGAGCTCGGATTGCAATGTAATTTTACAAGAAGCTAGAACAACATGTTAAGAGCCTATATATCAAATTTCAAGTCAAAAGGAGGTCTGTGGATAAATATATATTGGAAATACCAAGTAAAGTTCAAAGCTAGAAAAGCTGATTTGGCAGGATGACATGGAAAAACATGTGGGGAGGTGTTTTATGAGTTTTTGGGATTAAAAGGTCATGGGATTTAACCTAGTAGCAATAATTCTTACCCTAGGAGAGATATAAGACAGAAAATAAGGTTTTTGTGGAGAAAAGAAAGAGGGAGAGTTTAATCTTGGAGAGGAGACTGAAGATTCGACAAGTGCTATCTCGATTTTCCTAAAAAGGAGGCTTCATCATACACCATTAGTTTTCTCTTTTCCTTTGCCTTCCTTTTGATGTTGAATCTAAATATTACTTGTTTGAATGTGATTATGGATTGCTAAATCCAGTTTAGGGATTGTTCTTGAATTATTTATCCAACTTTATTCTTATTGTTTTAATGTATAGTCATTTGTGTTGATTGTTAAGCTTATAATCACTTTGAATCGAGAGATTGTTTTGATTTATTTGAGTTAGGGTGCGCAATGAGAGTTGGTAACTTAACAGACCTTAAATTAATAGATTAATAACTGGTTGAAAAGAGATCTTAACCATTTTATTAATTACCTATAAGATTGCTTCACAACTAGTTGAGTATTTAGGAAAGGTTTTGTAGATTGAGAAATAGCAAGACTAACCATTAACTACCGAGTTGAACAATTCCAAAGAACAGTTCATAAGCAGCATCAAAATACAGTAATTCCCACACAAGATAACTTTGGTAATCTCAACTCTAAGGATCAATTTATACAACCATCACAATGAGATAATCTATAGACACACAGATAATGTTCCATTCGGGATTCTCAAAATTGGATCAGTTCAGTGAACTTATTCTCTAATAAGCACCCACATATTTGTTTAAGTGTCCCTACACTTTAATCTATGAGATCAATTACTTTTTTCATAAGAAAGAAACAAAACACATGTTAGTCTAACTATTTGATCAATATCCCATCTTAAAGAAACTATGACTAGAAACATTTTAAGAATATTATAAAATTGTAATTCGAATATCATAATTATAATCACATTATAATTTTCTAATTACATAATAATTATTCCATAAATTTTATCTTTATAATTAATAATCAAAATAAATAACAAATACATAAAAATAAAAAATACTTTTTATTAAATTAAAATAATATCATATAAAATAAATTACAATTAACAAACTAATTACAAAAACATAAACCAACAATAACTGCTAATCAGCCTGTATCGTATCCTCTGTACAAGGACTGTTGTTTTGTAGAAATTAATTATTGCTCAAACCTAGATTCCTTTATTCTGATATGACCAGAAAGAAACGCTACAGGAACATGATTCCTGGAGTTGAGCAAAAGCTATGATGATTGATTATGGGGCGGTTCTTGCTTCATTGATTGTCTTTGTATTCTAGTGAATTATTGCAGTTCTTGCTTCATTGATTGTCTTTGTATTCTAGTAAATTATTGAATGCTTTGTTACTTTGAAAGATTCGTGATAATACACCACTTCAGGACTCTCCTTTTCTTTGATTTTGATTGAAAGCGTCGGATACACTAAAACATGTGAAAGCATAGGATGCACTCAAAACTGTTGAGTAAAATGAATGACTGTTGGGGAAGTAATTCTAAACACCTACATTTTTGCATTAAGTGACGTGATTGAGAGTGGTATGTGCTTGAGTGACTTGAAATCGAGACTTGACAAATTACTTTTAAGTCAAAATTTTAATTTTACTATCACTCTTTTAATTTATTAAATAAAATAGGAATAATAAATATACCGGAAGTTAATCTTTTTCAATTTAATATTTAATATTTAAATATTTTCAATTTAATAATTAAAATTTAAATATTTACTCAATTCAAAAAGAAAAAAAAGTCGAATGAAACTAACAAAATCGACAATAAACATCTACATGGTAAAAATTGTATATACATATATCCATGTATATAATCATAATCTTTTAAAATTTTAAATTTAGTGATTAATTTTTTAAAAAAATTTCACTTCAGTATCCAACATTTACAAATTTTTAACTTAATAACTAATTTTTAAATTTTTTTTATAAGTCTCTAACTTAAAGGAAACAATTTATGAATAAGTATTTTAAATTAAATATATATTATCGACAAAATTTTTTTATAAATAAATTTATATTTAAAGATATATCATTGTTTTATAACAATATATATATATATATAAACATAAAAACTTATTTTTTCAAAAGATTAAAATTTATTTTATTAAAAAACTAAATGTGTGTCTCACTATAAATTTTTAAGATTTTATAAAGAATTTTATTTGATAGTTTTGATACCTCAACTAACCACAAGAATTTATTTAATAATTTTGATACCTCATAAATTAAAATTTTTATAATATATATCAAATAGAAAATTTTAAAAATATTATTCTCTCTTATACAAAATATCAAATTAAAGCAAAATAATTTTAATTTTAATTAATAGAATAATTATTAAATTATTCTATTATAAATATTTGTATCATTCTATTAATTAATTTTACTTTCAATTTAAAAAATTGAATGAATAGTTTTTCTCTTATATTAAGATCATACGTTAAGTTTTTTTAATAGAATAGTTTTTAATTTTTTTAAAGGAATAAGTTATTTTTATTTTTATATCTATTCTTTACTATAAATTAATAATATATTTTAAAATCTAAATTTATTTATAAAATTTGTTTTGTGACTATCATATATTTAATTTAAAAGATTTATTCATTAATTATTTCTTTTAGGTTAAAATTTTATCAAGTCTAAATCTTGAATATCCTTAACATATAATTAAATATTTGTTAACTAAATTTAAAAGTCATTATACAATACTTTCTAATAAATTATTGGTGTATTAATTATTAATTATTTTATAAAAATATAATTTTGACCTAATTTAAATAGATTTAAAAAAATGTCACTAAATTGAAAATTTTTTAAAGTTATATACTAAAATAAAAAATTTCAAAAAGTTAATCACTAAATTAAAAATTTTTAAAAGATTAAAGTTGTATTTATGGACAACTATTTATATACGTTGACGTGAATATCCACATCAATTATGTTAGCTTTGTTAACATAAAATTAGCGGTGTCTAACTTTTTTTTGGATGAATTTTTAAAGGTTAATTATTAAATTGAAAATTTTAAAGGGTGGACACTAAACTAAAAATATTTTAAAAAATTAATTACTAATGTATTTGTTATCCAAAATAAAATATGTATCCAACAAATAATAATAATAATTTTTACTAAAAATGGTTTCAAAGGACACATTAGCTAGTAGAAATCACAAACTAATATAAAGATAAAAACAAGATTTCATAGAAATAATAAAAATGTTCAGATATACTAAAATTTTGTGATTTGATTTTTTTTAATTATTATATTTTAAAATTATCACTTACTTTTCTTAATGTATTATTTAACTATAAAATAATTTTCTTCATCATATTTTCTTAAAATTTCATATTTTAAATCTAAAATAGTGTTATATTCAAATTTAAAAATTTTTAAAATTAAGAATAAATGAAAGACTAATCAAACGTAATAAAAAAGTCATATAAGAATTAAATAATATTATAAAGAAATAAATAATAATTTTTAAAATATAAAATTAAAATAAATTAAGTCCAATCTAAGTAACCCGAATAAAATTTGGGGCTCCAATTCATAATATAGCACGTTAGGGGACCCGTAAATTGTAGATTAACAGAAGTTTGAAAAAGTCAATTCCATGTTACATGCCTAATGATTCAAAAGCATGTAGTCATGTAAAAAAGATCAATAATACAGACTAAATGATAAGATCGCATGTCCATTCTTGACGTGATATGTCCGGACAGTTAATTCACATGGTTTTCTTGTATGGTTTCCGACATAGTGTAACTTGATTCTGTACTGATGGAAGATTTCCTGCTTGAGCTCTTGACGGTTCTCTAACATTTCTTAGGCAGAGGGAGAGACATTGGAGCTGAAAGACTTTGCTTTTCAAGGGCAGAAAGAAGATAAAAAGATGGGTTTAAATATTGCATTTAAGAGCTTTCTCCTATATCTTCTGTTTATGGTAATATCTCCTGTCCATACTTCGTTTATTTTGCTAGCTGCATGTCAGGCACTGCTAGTGTTATGATGATTATGTTTAAAATTCAAAGTTATGATGACGAGAGACTTCTCTTAGATTATTTCTCCTGTTGTGGCAATAATTCTGATTTGTAATCTTATATCAGAAGGAAAATAAATGTGAACGTTTCTAGTTCTACAATTGGTTGCTGCTAAACAAATTCTGATACACATTCCGTTCGAAGTGCATATATAGATCAGATTTATTTTAATGACTACTTCAGTATACTAAATTTATGAAGTCCTGTAAACTAGTTATGCATGCTGTTAAAAATTCCAGTGTCTTCATGGAAGTCGACCCACCAGAGAGATGACGAAGACTGAGGTCCATAAGGGAGCCGGGATAAATCTTAATCTAAGGAACGGTGCTCAGCCTGAAGAAACCCCTTTTCTGAGACTCCCTAGCATGAATGGTGGCATAAGAGACGATGATGATGTTAAAGCCCACGGGGAACATGTTCATGCTAATCCTTTGTCTCATTTGGATCACGTAGACAAGTCATTGATGGTTTTTTTCACCCTGGAAGACCTGAAAGTTGGGAACAGAATGCTCATCTATTTTCCCAAGAGGGATCCTTCAAGCTCTCCAAGTTTTCTGTCAAAAGAAAAAGCTAATGCTATTCCATTTTCGTATCAGCAACTTCCTTATCTTCTCGAGTTCTTCTCCTTCATTCAAGGATCTCCCCAAGCCATAGCAATGGAGGACACACTCAGACAATGTGAGACCAAACCCATCAAGGGAGAAACCAAAACTTGTGCTACTTCCTTGGAATCCATGTTGGACTTTGCTCACGAAAACTTGGGACTTGAAACCGAATTCAAGGTTTTGACCACTACTCACATGATAAAGTCAAATATACATCTGCAAAATTATACTATTCTCGACGTACCTAAGGACATAGCAGCTACTAAAATGGTAGCGTGTCATCCAATGCCATACCCTTATGCAGTTTTCTATTGTCACGGCCAAGAAAGCGAGAACAAAGTTTTCATTGTTTCACTAATAGGTGACAGTGGAGAGAGGGTGGAAGCTCTTGCTGTTTGTCACATGGACACCTCGCAGTGGAGCCGCAATCACTTGTCTTTTATGGTGCTTGGGATTGAACCAGGGTCTTCCAATGTGTGCCATTTCTTCCCAGAAGATAATCTAGTTTATGTTCCTGTGCCTCCCATGGTTAGTAAAGCTTGTGTAATGTGAAATCTCGAGCACTGCTACTTATTAGTACCTTGTGTACCTGTTATTGAAAATAAATAAAAACAAACTTCTATCTACGAGGAGAACACCTGATCGGATTTTGTTTGATTCAATGTTGCAGGCCTGGACCTACCTATGAATCAAGAAGGCAATCCACACAACAATCACAAGCCCAAAGGTCTAGAGATCAAAAGAAGTTTAAGGAAGACTCGTAAACCAGAAAAGCTTAAGGACTATGCATAAAACAAATTTGTAATCCCACAGTTATACTAGTACTGGTTGTTGAGACAAAATACTCACAATAGAATTCTGTTAAGAACAAAGATATATAAAGATATATGAGAAATACAGAAAAGGGATATTGAATATTCCAATTCTATTCGTTGCCTCTTCTTTTCTCCCTTCCCTTCTTCTCCTCTGGTCTTTTCTTGCTCTGTCATTTCACTGGTCAATAGTTGGGTCTGCATCATTTGGTGCTTTCATTGAGAGGTATCACTACACGTTACAAAGCTTTGGAGGAATCCATCAACAATCTGTCCAAGGATCTAAAGAGGATTGCTGAAACTGTCCAAACGCACTCTGAAGAGATAGCAAAAAATGGGTCAGCCACTGAAGGCATTCGGAAGTCACTGGATGCTATCTTCCAAGCCATCAATCGCTTGGAAAAGCAAACCCTCCATTCAGTGCCACCCCCTTTACTTCCTACTCCGACTTCCCCCAGCATCTCTTCCATTAACCACCCTCCAATCCCTCCTATCCACCCCACTATCTCCTTCCCTACAACTGAAACCTTCCAAACTAATCAATTAAGATTACCCAAACTTGAGATCCCATTTTTTTCAGGGGATAATGTGGTCGGTTGGTTATTTCAGATTGAACGCTTCTTCCTTTACCACAAAACCCCATCTGATCAAAAACTCACTATTGCTACATTTTACATGAGTGGATCAGCTCTGCAGTGGTACCAATGGATGCATATTACCCAATAACTTTCCACTTGGGAAATTTTTGCAAGAGATTTAAAACTTCGATTTGGCCCCTCTATGTTTACTAACCATGAAGCCACCTTATACAAACTCTATCAAACCTCTACGGTGGCAGCCTATATGCAAGATTTTGAGTCACTATCAACCCAAACTTCCGATTTATCCCACACCAATCTCCTAAATTGTTTTATTTCGGGACTCAAAGAAGACATAAAACGAGAAATTTTTTTATTGAAACCTCATTCCCTACCAGAAGCAATCGGTATGGCAAAATTGGTTGAGGAAAAATTAATTTCCTCTCACCCCACCCCACCCCACCTCCACCCATAAATCATGCCCCCATTGGGCGACCCCTTCATACTCGCCCCCTATATCTTATCACCCATCCCCTTCACCACTATCTGCAACATCCCCCTCCGTTCCCAGAGTTCCTATTAAGCGGCTCACCCCCGCTGAGATGGACGAACGACATTCCAAGGGCTTATGCTTCAATTGCGATGATCGCTTCACACCAGGGCACCGCTGTAAACAGATTCAGTTCCACTGCCTTATTACGACTGAACCAGACGATTACATTTTGGTTGAAGCACCTCTGGAGCCTACCTTTGGTATTCAGGAACTGCCGACAGAGGAACTAACCCCGGTTGACCCTATTACGATTCCTTCCATCTCTCTTCACGCCCTTGAGGGCCACTTCGTCCCCACCACTCTTCGCTTACATGGGTCTATTATGGGTAAGCAAGTTGTTATTCTTGTGGATGGAGGCTCCACGCACAATTTTATGCAGACCAGAGTTGCCCAATTCCTTAAGTTGCCCATTCAACAGTCGCAGCATCTGAATGTTACGGTGGGGAATGGGGACACACTAGCATGTGCCGGCCGCTGTTCTCAGGTAGACGTCACAATGGGTCAGCACTCCTTCCCTATTGATTTCTTTTTATTGGCCTTATACGGTGCCGACTTAGTCCTGGGGGTCCAATGGATGGCTAATATTGGACCAGTTCTATTTGATTATCGGTCTTTGTGGATGAGCTTCACACATAAGGGTGCTCTAGTGAAACTACATGGCCTTACGCAAGCTGCATTATCCACCATATCCATGGCCCAGATTAAGCGATGCGACCGAACTGACTCCATCGCCACTCTCCTCCAACTCACTGTATCCTCTCTTCCTGAACCACAAATTGCTCGAACCCCAACCGACTTGCCCCTACAAATAACCAATGCTCTTACATCAATCCTTAATACCCATGCAGCTGTCTTTAAGACCCCATATGGTCTCCCTCCCTTTCGAAATACAGAACACTAGATCCCATTATTTCCTGGCACTGCCCCTGTGAATGTGAGGCCGTATCGATACCCCCATTTTCAGAAACGGGAAATCGAAAAATTAGTGAGGGACATGCTAGCAGACGACATTATTCGGCCCAGCACCAGTCCCTTCTCCTCTCCTGTCCTTTTGGTCAAGAAGAAGGATGAGAGTTGGCCTTTTTTACGTGGACTATAGAGCCCTCAACGCTATCATGGTAAAAGATCGTTTCCCTATCCCCACTGTTGATGAATTGCTAGATGAACTTCACGGTGCCACAATTTTTTCTAAGCTAGATCTTCAAGCAGGGTACCATCAGTTACGTATTCACCCAGATGATATCCATAAGACAGCGTTCAGAACACATGATGGACATTATGAGTTTTTGGTCCTTCCTTTCGGCCTCTCTAATGCTCCGTCGTCATTTCAGGCAGAGATGAATGAGATGTTTCGACCCTACCTACGCAAGTTTGTTTTGGTCTTTTTTGATGATATACTGGTATACAGCTCTTCCTGGGATTGCCATTTACAGCATTTAGATCGGGTCTTGAGCATTTTACAGAGCAAAAACTTCTTTGTTACTTTCTAAATGTGATTTTGGGTGTTCTTCTTTGAATTATCTTGGTCATGTTGTTTCTAGTGCTGGTGTAGCAGTGGATCCAGAGAAGGTTTTAGCAATCCAGCAATGGCCTTTGCTTACTAATCTGAAGCAGCTGCGTGGGTTCTTAGGTCTCACTGGCTATTATCGTCGCTTCGTTGCCCATTATGCTCGTATAGCTGCTCCTTTGACGCAGTTATTATGCAAGGATGCCTTCATTTGGACGGCCCCAGCTGAATCTGCCTTTCTTGAATTAAAACAAGCTCTGACCCATACACCCATCTTGGCCTTGCCAGATTTCTCACAACCTTCTGTGGTTCAAACAGATGCTTCGAGCTCTGGCATTGGAGCTGTGTTATCCCAAGTTGGCCACCCAATTGCCTTTTTCAGTCAACAACTTTGCCCCAAACTCCAGGCTTCATCCACTTATGTGCGGGAAATGCATGCTCTCACTGCAGCCATAAAGAAGTGGCGTCAATATTTGCTAGGTGTCAAATTCGTTATCCAGATAGATCACCAGCCATTAAGATGCCTCTTAACCCAAACCATTCAAACCCCTGAACAGCAGCAATGGCTTTCTAAGCTTTTGGGTTATGGCTATGACATAGTATACAAGCCAGGAGCTGAAAATGGCCCTGCTGATGCCTTGT
>JAOXYD010223923.1:0-18698 GCA_028565735.1 Pinacopodium congolense
TAATGTAAACCTAAATTAACTAAAATATTAATTAATTATTTAAAACCTAATCTAACACTTTAAATAAAAAAATTTCAGATTTAAAATTAAAAAAATAAACTTTCAATGAATTAAAACCTAAGAACATGCATAAACGTTAATTACTAAATAAAGATGAACCAAATACTAAATAAATATTTGAAATTATATAAAATAAAAATAAAATCTTAAACAATTTAATACTTAATGAAAAATAAATCTGAAATTATCATTAAAGTAAACAATGTCTAATGATTGACTAAGAGAATGAAAACACAAGAACAAACTAACCAAATACTAACTAACATTCAACTAATTAAATAAAAAAATAAATATGAAAAAAAAGAACAAAGTAAACGAAGGAAAATGCAACAGATGAAAAAAAATGCAATCACAAAACAACTAGAAACAGAATTTCTGAGTTTAAAACAAAGCAAGGTTCAAAGCATTTAATTAAAACTGGAACGGTTGGTGAAGTCGTCCTGTGCATGGATAAATCGCCAGCAGTTGCACTCTCCACGCGTACCAGCCACCAGCTCAAGCCACGCTGCAGCCGCCTAGCACCAAGCCTCACCACTTCTCTCCCACAAGCACAAGTCGAAGACAACTGCACCCATGCGTCTATACTCAATAAGCATCCACACCTCCCCTGTCAAGACAACTCCAAAAAAAAAAACCTCCTCAAAAAACCAAACCTCAACCACCAAAGACCCACTCATCTTTTGCCTAGGGATTGGTCCTCCCAAATTAATTCCCGCTTCCCCTTTTTGTATTTGAATGCCTTGTTTCCTTTTGCATGTAGTCCGCCCCTAATAACTAATACTCGTCGTTTTACTTTAAGCATAACGACAAGTTTAAACTGATTTTTTTCTTTTTTTTAATTAAGATAATTTTTAATTTTTTCTCTATAATTTGTCAAAAAGAAATATCCATTTCATTAAACATAATATGACACTAATTAAGTATTTTTAAACCAATAATAAGAATGAAATTAAATGAATTGGTATGAAAAAATATAATAAAATTCATTCCTATCAGGCATATTTAATATGGTGTCTATATGTGACAACTTCTTCACCTTGTTAAAGAATTCCGTTATGCAACTGGTGAATTTTGTTGGAGCCATTGTGGATAGGGGATTCTTGGCTTATACAGTAGTGGTGGGATGTAGGGCTTCTCCTCCTCCTACTTTTCCTCTCTAGCTTGACTTTTATCTCTCGCATCTTTAACCTTACCACTTGGCTCCTCGATTTCCTCTGTTGTTATAACTTTGATGACCTTCACTTGCTCCTTTGGATTGGACTCATTAGTGCTTGGTAGGCTACCTGCATTTCTAGAAGACAAAGCATTAGCATGTTGACCTACCTGAACCTCCATGATGTGGATGGATGAGGCATGGTTCTTCACAATCAGATCAAACTTTGCCTTTATCCTCTTTTGACTTTTCTCTTGGCTTACGTCTTCTGGCTCTCTTCTCAATTTACTAATATGGACCCCAAGACATCCATTAACATTTCCAATTTGCTCTCTAAAGATCCAAGTTGTCTTACTAGAATTTGTGAAGTCCTTGCAATCTTGCTTAGCCACCTGCATTGTTAGTACCCTAATAGAAATTGGGATGGTTTTTCCAACCACGATTATATGTGTTGGAGTATAGGTTGTTACCTCTTTGCGGTTGGCCCAAATGCCACTAGCTCTTAACAAGAAACATTCTACTGTGTCATGTCTATCTTGTCCACATAATTCGCATCTAAATGGCAGTGTTAACAGAAGAGGAAGATGTGCCTTGGAGGTTTCTTAATTGCTTGGTGAGGGCTAAAATTTGTTCTTGAAGAGCTATCATCGTGTCAATCAGAATCATCCCCTTCTACTCCTTGAATCCTTACCTACTCCACTCATTTGTCCATATACAATTGTTGCTCACCAACTCCTTCAAACAATTGTGAGCCACATAAATATTTTTCCTCATCAAAGAACCTCCAGCAGTTGTATCTATTCAAACAAAGACAAACGTCAAGAAATCGATTCAAACAAATTTAAGAAGATAAGTAAAACAAAGGCAAACCAAAATTGAATGATAACAACGCAACCAAAGCCAAAATTGTAAATTGAAACTCGGAGAAATCAATATTAAAAGTTAGGAATTGTCCTTATCCCTATTTGTTTGCCTATAGTTTGTTGATTCAATTTATGCTTGGCCCAAGATATCCTAAAGTTTTATCTACCCTTTAAATAAATGTCACTAGTTAAATAAATTAGGATTAACTTTAAGATCTCTCAATATTCAAAGCCTTTCCTAAACATTCAACTAGATATGAAGGTATCCTATGGGCAATATATAAATCTATCAAAATCTCTTACTAATTAATCAATAACTTGATCTTTATAGATCTATTAAATGTCAACTCTCATTGTACATTTAACACAGATTACCAAGCTTACGCTCTAGATTTTTTTTAAAGGTCTAAGCTCAATAAATAACATAAAAATTATAATATTAAAGCAACAACCAAAGGTCCATAAATAGTTTAAGCAACAAATCCTAAAACACTTTAGCCACTCATAATAAAAATAGATTCTACCATATTCATGTTCTTCAAAATACAAAAAACATTGAGAAGAAAACAAATTAAAAATATATAATAGTGGTTATCTTCTCATTTTTCTCTAAAAATCAGAAAATGAAGGCTTAATTGGACTCTTGATGCTTGAATCTCAACTCTCTATTTTGAAAGTTGAAGCTTAACTTTGTCTTGGAGAGGAAGTTCTTCATTTTATTAGAAGGAGGAGGCATTATTCTCCTTGGTTTCCTTCGGTTGCTAGGCTGAATGTATTTGTTCCCTTCTTAGGTCTTTTGTGGGCCTATAAAATTTCCCTCAAAGATTCTCTCCAAAATGCTGTGTAGGAGGTCTTGGAAAGCTATGTTTTAAAGAGCAGCGTGTTTTATCCTAGCTCTTCTTACAAATGAGTTTGAAGGTTTGCATTTTGGTCTTGGATTTATGTGATGCTGTCACTTGTAATGATTGGAGAGCTCCTTGCCTCATCTTGTGCTATGAAGACTTGCTCCTGTGTTTTGGGTGGAAGACTTGCGTTTCTTTCTCCATGGTGTAAAGTTTTGCTTGCCCTTTTCTTGGTCAAATTTGGAAGACCTTGGCCTTGAGAATTATCACTGGAAAGATCTCTCCTAGAATGGTATAGAACTTGACTTGGTCAAAACTAGGGAGTTGGATGACTTGGACAAATATTTTTGTCTTTTAGTGAGTGCTAGTTGACTCCACCTGAGAGAAAACTGCGTTTTAGTCTAGGATTTATGCGATCCTGCCACTTGTAATGATTGGAGAGCTCCTGACCTCATTTTGGATTTTGAAGACTTGCTCCTGTATTTTATGTGAAAGACTTACTCCTGCATTTTGTGTAAAAGACTTGTGTTTTGCTCTATAAGGTGTGAAGCTTTGTTTGGCCTGTTCATGGTCAAATTTGGAAGACCTTAGCCTTGGGAAATCTCACTAAAAAGCTCTCTCCTAGAATGGTATTTCACTTGACTTGGTCAAAGTTAGAGGATTGGTTGACTTGGTTAAATTTTTTTGTCCTTTAGCGAGTAATGGTAAACTCTACCAGAAAGAAGACTCTCGGGAGCAATTCCTTCTTTACATAGCCTTTGTAACTCATGCCTTGAAATGTGTGAATTTCCAAGTTTTAAAAGCTTAATTCCTTAATAGCTTAGCTCACCTCTTCCATGCTTCATAACACAAACAAGTTTTTGCTTGCTTTTTTTCCTTTTTTTCTTCTAACTTTAATTTCTAATTCCAATTTATCATAGACAATAAATAAATACACTAATAAGATTTCATTCTAATCCAAAATTAATAATTAAATGATAAAACATAAATAAAAACATTAAATAAAAAAATGGTGATCATGATAAATAAAAACACATAAAATAAATCTTAAACACAACAATATCAACCTATCATGCAAGAAACCAATGCCTAACACTTAGAAAGACCTATACTAATGCACATTTATCAAACACCTTTTTAGGTGTGTTTTTGTAACTATAAAAGTGTATTCTTATTTCAATTGATATTATATCTTTTAAAAGGTTCTCTTTATCTTAAAAAGAATTATTCAAGGTTGCTCTCCAACTTCCATATAGAAGATTATGATTTGTAAGTGTTCCTCTTCACCCTTGAAGAAGTTTCGTATTTGAATTTTGATATAGTGACAAAAATCCAACATCGGAAGTGTTGGGAGAGGAAGTAGCCAAGTGTTTGGCAGAACCTCGATAAAATTTCTTGTGTTTTCTCCTATCCTTAAAATCCTTACTGGTTTCTTATTGAGTTAATTATTTGTTATTTATATTGTGATTAAATTGGCATATTAATTTGTATTCCATTATAGGTTAAATATTAGTTTAGTGACTTAGTTTGATTTGGTTTAAGTGGCTAGTTTAATTAGTTTAGAAAATTTTTAAAGACTCAATTCACCCTCTCTTTTGAGGGACTCTTTGTGCTTATAATTTATATTAGAGCCTAGGTTTTACATTTGAATTAATTTTTCACAAAATTATGAGAAAACATCTGTTATGACACATTTATTAGGTTCATGTAATTATAAGCATTAAATCCTTAGTAGGGCATCATTTTTTGACGAGAATGAATTCTACTGGAAAATTATGATGAAATTTTTTCTTATCGTTGAAAATGTTAAATTGTGGGATATAGTAAGTGAAAGGCCACGCATTCCTCCAAAGATTGAAAATGGTCAAAGAGTTCTTAAGGTGAAGGAATAGTGGAATGTAGAGGATGAAAGATTAGTTTCACTAAATAGTGAGTGGTTTACTTTTTTTTTGTACATTAAGTAGGAATAAATTAAATAAAATATCTATGTGTGAAATGACTTATAAAGTTTGGCATACAAGAAAAGTTACTCATAAGGGTACCAATCATGTGAAAGAAAGTAAGATGTTTGATTCATCAACATAATTTATTTTGTTCATCATAATTAAAGCATTTCCAGCATATATACCAGGTTTATTCACATCTTAAATGCAGTAAAGTGTCAAGATGTTGAGTTTTTTATAAATATTTTGAGATCTATACAAAATAAATGGAGGGAAAAGTAACTGTAATTTGAGAGGTAAAAGGCCTTAACATTTTACCTTTGGATAAATTGATATGTTCATTGCTCACATATGAAATGATGATAAAGGAGAAAATGGAAAAAGAGGAGGAAGCTACATCAAGAAGAAGAAACTTAACAAAATCTAGTGAAGAAGAGAGCTCTTCAGACGATATTGAGGATTACATAGCTCTCCTTATTAGAAAGTTCAAGAAATTTTTAAAGAAGAAGGCATTCTCCAAAAGAAGATAGTAAGGTAGGAATGATTAAAAAAATCACATATTAATGTTATTTGTTTTGAATGCAAGAAATTGGGCCATTTGAAGAGCCAATGTCCACTTCTCAAGGAGAATGAGAAGGATGAAAGAAGTAGGAAGAAATAGAGAGGGTAATATAAGGACAAGAAGGTGAAGAAAGACTTGAAAGCCTTGTGGAACATAGAAAACGAAGCAGAAAGTGAAAAATCTAAAAATGAAAACTCAAAGTTTTATCTCATGGATTTGGAAGATGAGGTACCTTCTAATTTCTAATCCAATGATGATGATAATAATGATTTTAAAGTAGGATGGAGCCATGATGAGTTAGCTAGGTTTTAGAGTATGCTAACTTAAGAAGGAGGAAAATATCTTCCAAGTAAAAACAATGTTTAAAAATAGTTTATGAAATTAAGCTAGAGAATGAGAGATTATTAAATGATGTGTATGCTTCAAAATCTAAGAGTGTGAATCTTGATGATGATAAAAAAGAAGATAATAAATGAAAATGATTCCCTAAAGAGTGAGGTAACATTTCTTAAAGATTCATGAGAAAAGTTTACTAAGGAAAAATAAAAATTGGATAACATACTAGGAGTAAAAAATGCTTCTAAATATAGATGTGGCATAAACTTCACTCAAGGAAGTGGATTACTTAATGCCAAGATTATTTTTTTGAAGGGAAAAATTTTAGATGAAGGGCATGTTCCTACGCCATCCTTTGATAATGGTGCATCATCTTTTAGAACTTAGTGTAGGAACATTCATCATGCCTTTATGTATGCTTCAAGACCTACATCTAGCATAAACATGCATGCTCCTAAGAAAAGAAATAGTTTCTTTACAAATGCTAAATCAACACACAATTTGTATAGGTCGCAATCTATGCACATTCAACCTACACATTTACATGATCCTATGCATGCTCATGCATCAAGAAATTTTTCTTATACTCATTCTAGGCAAAGATTTTAACAAATAAGAATTTTAGGAATACTGAATCAGGATTTGCATAGATGAGAAACTTTAGAAAAAATGTGCATTTTCATAAAGTTACATATGTTTGTGATTATTGTGGTAAGTTTAGACATTTAGAAAAATTTTATTTTGATAAACTATCTAGGTTTTCTAGTTTGCCAAAGGCCTTAGGAACTAAAAAGGTATCTAACCCCCAAGAACCTAAATTAATATGGTATCTAAAGTGAAAGGATTTTCTTTATTTGTATAGGATTTCAAGGGGAGAATATGGCATGTAGATAGTGGTTACTCTAGGCATATGACTGGGGATGCCTCTCACTTCATCTATTTTAAGAGTAAAGATGGTGGTAATGTCACCTAGTGAAGCTATCACTTGCTCACTAAATAATAAAATACCTAACTAAACCTATTATATAGTAGGGTAAGTCAAAGATCCTAAAGAGAACTAGTAGTATTTATCTGCTAGTCCTAATGTTGCACAAAAGGAATTAAATAAACACATATACAATTCACAAAATTAAAGCGAACAAATCAAGAAAGCAAATAAGAAGGATGAAAAGATGGGCAGAAGATATTATCTGGATTTATGAATTATAATCAATCATCGAAAGTATAAATTGTGCTATGCCTAAGAAGCTATCCTATAAACATTAAAAGCTCGTGTCCTAAGTTCATTTAATGTTATAGAAGTCCTATATGATGAAAAGCTTACCCTTAACTGTGAGACAAACTAGAACAATCTCTCTAGATTTGGTGACATGATAACATTACAAGTTAGGGAATGACTAACTTAGGCCATGATCTTGGAAGGTTGGATAATGTAGCCTAAAGAATCAAAATTCTAGACTAATTGATTAAGTTTTCCTACAAAATCAATTAACCTATTTCCACTTATGGATTTCATTAGTGACAATTAAGAATCAAAAGCTAAATCATAGAAATTGAGCTAAATATTATACTTAGGATGGAGAATCCTATGAATCAATTCCTAATTCATGGCATTAAATCATAATTCTTGTTCAGTCATATAATAAATCATAATGCCCATTAAATATCCAATCAATTCTCATAATTATAATTCTTTAATCCATACAATATCTTCAAAACCAAAGGAAAACTAAGCTGCATGCTAAAAATAATAAAAACACAATCTAAAATTAAGACAGAATGTAAAATGTAGTAAATATAAAGAAATAAATGAAATCAAGGCTTGAAAATTAAGAACTAGCTTTATGTAAAAAAAAATCAAGATTTAAATGTTAACAAAATTCAAGATTTAACACATATTTAAAGATCCCACAAGAAATATATGATATAATAAAATGAAAATAGAAAAAGACAGTAATAAGATCACAAATAAACCATAATTCAACATCTAAACAACTAAATCTAAGGTCTGAATATGAAACAAGAAGAAAAAAGATGATGAAGAACCCTAAAATCTATGAAAACAAGAAGAAAAGGGGCTCCCCCAAGTGGTAGAGCCAAATGATGCTTCAATTTGGTCCTCTTTAGGCTTATATAGGTCTTTATTAGGGTCTGAGACTTTTAGGGGGTGAAAAACTGAGTTTGCCCTTAATTTTAGCATAACACAGTGTTTTCTAAGACATAAACAATGCTAGGGACTTAAATGATGTTGTTGTATTGGGGCTATTTAAGTCATAGAATTTGATAGCTTTTACCCCTCTTCAGTCTTTCTGCTCTAACTCCTTGTACACACCTCTGAGTGCTATGAAATCTGGTTTGTAGGTTCCTCACATGATGTTATTGAACCCATAAAATTTTAGAATTATCTATGCTATACAAGTGCACTTAATGATTGACCGAAGTTATTTTCATCAAAATTGGAGTTGATTGAGCTTCTCTTCCTCTTCTTGCTCCAATTCATCTCCATATCTGACCCTTTCAACTTGTATTTGAGTTCAATAATTAAATCTGCACGTAAATTCAATATGAACAAAAAATAAGAATTTAAACAAAAAAATAGGGATGAAATCACATGAAAACACTTATGAAAACTTAATATAATTCAACCCTATCATCACCTAAAGAGATAATGTCCAGGGTAAGATAATTGGCATCGGTAAAGTTGGTAAGAATAACATCACCATTGATAATTTCCTTTTGGTGGAAGGTTTAAGACATAATTTATTAAGTGTGAGTCAATTATGTGATAAAGATTACAAACTTACTTTTGAAGGTAAATCTTTCATAGTTTCTAAAGTGATTGATAATAGTATTATTCTCATTGGTAAAAGAGAGGTAAACATTTATACTATTCATTTGAATTATCTCTCTAACCAAAATATTAAGTGATTGATTTCCGTGAATGAAGATGCATTGATGCAATATAGGAAGTTATGTTATGCTAGCATGGGGCATATTTCAAACCTTTGCAATAAGGAGCTAGTGAGTGGCTTACCTGGAATGAAATATGAAAAAGGCAAAATTTGTGATGCATGTCAAATGGGCAAGCAAACCAAGGCTTCATTTAAGAAGAAAAATGTCGTAGCAACTTCTAAACCTTTAGAACTATTGCATATAAATTTGGTTAGACCATTTAAAATTGCAAGTTTAGTTGTCATAGGAATGAATTTTGATATTTTTTTATATCTTATTTCACTTAAATTCGCCTATATTTTTAGTTTAAAAGTGCTCAAATTGTGTCATATCGTGTTTAATGATAGGTTAGATGATTTGACACAAGTTCTTGATCAAAACACTAAATTTTAGAAAGAATAGGAGCAAAATTTGAGCAAGGATTTGATTTTGCAGAGAATTTTACATAATTCTGGAGATGAGGATGGAGACCTAAAGGTCGGTGACCTATGTTTGGTCGACTAAAAGCACTAATTGATCTACTGACTATACTACTGGCGCAAAAAAAAGGGTCGAAACATCTTTTAACCAAATAAGATGTATAAAAGCAGTCGAGTAGTTGGTATCCTATCTCGTACATACAAGTAGCGATGTTGATCTTATCTTATTGTTATACACTTTCTTTAGTGAAAAAAAGCAGAAGAGGAAGAAAGTAGTCAAATAGGGCCAGCCAAAACTATAGGAAGTGGCATTCATAGACTTATCCCTATTCTGAATTAGATCATAAAAAGATGAAAGAATGAGTAGGGGGTTAGTAGCCATTTAGAGACATGACACCCAGTGCTTTCATCTTATTTTTCTTTTAATACCTTTTTATTCTTTTTTATGTTCTTTAGCCAATGTTTCATTTCTAGTTTTCATTTCTATACTTTAGGTTGTGTAACTTGCATTACCATGTTATTTAATACTTTCCTTTTGTTATATTTATGTCTTAATTTTGTTTTTATGCCTTTTCTTTATATCAACCTTAAGATTTTAGCAGTAGAATGCATATTTTTTTACTTTCTAGTCATTGTTATTGTTATTTCATTAAGTTTATTACTTGTTTAATTTCTATTATTATTGTTTTTAGTATGTTAAGTTAGTTTCCTTTTGGTAAGGAGGACAAAGGTATTATGGATGAATACTTGTAAGAATTGACTAAATTTTTTTTGGGCATTGTGATTTAGGAAAAGATTGAAAAGGAATCTAGGTTAAATGACATGAATTAAGGGTTAATACCTAGGATTGATCACCATAGGTATAATTTCTAGTTGAATTGTTAGGATTTAGCTTTTAATCCGAAATTGTTATTAGTTGAATCCGCAAGTAGCAATAGAATAATTGGTTTTATAGTTTAACTTGAATAATTGGTCTAGGATTCCAATTCTTTCAATTGCACAAACCGAGCTTATGAGATTGGAGCTTAGGCTAGTCATCCCCTAGTAGTTAAAGCTACTGTATCGTTAAATATATGGACCTTATTTTAGGTTTTCATGAAACTAATGATATTTTTAGAGCTTATTGAATTTATCTAAGATTGGAGGAACTTGGGACACCAGAGCTTATTTATATCCACAGGTTAACACCTTAGACTAATTGTAATTTATATATTTTGATAATTAGTGATAAGTCTTAAATCCTGGATATATCTTCTTTTCAGATTTTCCTTATTGTTATGTGTTTATTTTAATTCAGTGTTTGTAATTATTTATTTTGTTTTGGTTTGTTGTCTTTTATATTTGATTTTATGTTCTAAAAATTAAAGGGGTTTCCTTTTTATTTTATTTTTGTGCAATGTTATAAATAGCTTGATTTCACCATAACTCCCTGTGGATTTGAACTTAGCTTAACGTACTATATAGTTAGGTTAGTTAGGTAAATTTATTATTTGGTAGTTTGTGATAGACCTATCAAGTTTTTAGCACCATTATCGTTGAGCTTAAACTTGTGTTTTTTCTATTTCTTATGTTGTTTTTCATTTTGTTTTTGTTGATATTTTTCTACCTTGGCATTTTTTTTTACATAAATTTTTAAAGTGATTGTTTAGTTTCAAATTTTTTTTATCCTAATCCTTCTTACATTAATTCTAATGTTAATGACGAGTTTGAGTTTGCTACTATCTGTAGGTTGGAACAATAGGTTGAGTAGCAGTTTAATGGGATTGAAGGTTCCCATGAGGGCCAAAAGAATAGTATGATTCTTACACTTTGAGTTATCATTCAAAGTTGGAGGATCACCCTTACTATTTAGATGGGAGCAACCAACATGGATTCAGTTCTCTGCCACCATGTTATCAAGGACAGCCACGGTGTCTGTCTATTACACACCTCCAACATCACCACCACAAGTTGATGGGATGTCATTGGAGGCAATCATTAGGAGCTTAGGTATGAATATTCTTCAGTTCTAATAAGAAACAAGAAGTGGCTTGATGGACTTGGAATACCAAATGAACTAATTGACAGGAGTGATTAGGAGCCTAGAAGACTGAGTGATTACAACCAAAGTAAGGCCATAAAGGGATTACATGTGCTCCTTCACCAGAGGGTGGATAACAACAACAACAAAGGAGCCAGTTAAGGAAAATGAGGTGTTTTTAGATAAGAAGGAGAAGGAATAACCTCCTAAGGTATTTAGTACTTCTTTTAGTATTACTAACTAAATTTCTAGTTATTTTCCTAATAGGTTAAAGGCTGAAGAGGTAGAAGAAGAGATGAAGAGCAACCATGAAAGGTAGGAGGATCAGGAAAGAGAATTGTTAAAGTAGGCTAGATTCTTAAAGGAGCTATGCGCAAGCGAACTGGCATTTAAAGGTGATGTGCAGGATGTAAAGCCTTCATGCCCATTGCCTACACCATCTTGGGAGAAGGGCGATGTCCATCATAAAGAGTGGACATTAGAGTCTAATGGAGACACAATTCAGTTCCATCTCTATGAAGCTTTAGGATGTCGTTCTGACTTTGAGCCTACTCTAAAGGAAGCTGCTCAGGGCTCATCAAGGACTATTAGTATGCTTCTTGTTAGGCTCAAGCATCCATTCCCTAATGGATGATGGATGTAGCAAGGGTCAAGCTCATGACCTAACTAAGGACTTGTCGAGAGGAACATAATCTTTTCTTTAAAGGTTTTGTGTGTTTTTCTGTTTTTTAAATAAGTTCTTTTTAATTAAGTGTTTTTCCTTTCTTTTTTATGTTTTTTTTTAGGAATTCCATAAGGAAGCCATAATCTTTCCTTTTAAAGCTGCATATAGCCTCTTTGATCTAGGGAAGTACTCTATGTTCCATCCCTCTTCTGTGTTTTTACTATTATTAGGATATTGAGGACAATATCGAATTTAAACGTGGGGGTGGGGTAAGTTGAGAATTCTTTGCATTTGAGTTTTTGTGAGTCATATGGGAGTGATCTTGGTCCTATCGAACCAGATATTATATAAACTGATCAGATAAAGCTAAGGCTAAGATGATGCCTCACACATAGGTAGCATGAGGGCGTTTATCCCCCTATGATGGTGGCCTTAAGTAGGTTAACCCCCAACCCCAGAGGCTGGTTCAACCCCTGCTTGAAAATGATATAGTCTAGAGCCGAGCATTGAAATTGGAACAAAAGAGAGATGAGATTGCAAATTATCTTAAAATGATGTTGATTTTTAGTTTATCAATAATTGTGGTATTTGAATTCAATTAATGAGTTTGATTTGGAAAACGTTAATTGATTCTTGAATCATTTCTAAACCCCAAGTTTTTCTTTTTTCTTTGAGTTCCTTGCTTGTTTTTAGTGACCCTTTTATGTGATATTAAATGCTTCAGTGCATTTTTTATGTTTTTCCATAAGAATGTGAAATAGGATGTATAGAATAAAATGTCAAAAAAAAGAAGAAAAGAAAAGAAACAAAAGAAAACAAGAGAAAAAGGGAAAAAAAGAAAAAGATGAAAAGAGAGAAGCATCTTTATTTTTATGTTGTTGTTAAGGGTCAAATTGATTGCAATTTGATTGATAATTTGTTGAATTATGACTTCTAATTCAATGCTTAACTGTTCAATTTATGTATTAATATCTTTACTTTGCAAGATGGAGCTTGAAGATGCAGATTTAACCAAAAATTGGAAGAAAAAGCCATATTGTAGGCCATCAATGACACCCTCATAGGGTCACAATGGTAGATGAACAGTGGGCCATTGATTAGTTTAACATTCATTCATCAACGGCGGTCTATAACCCATCGTTGTAATTCGATGTAGATCATTTTAACAAAAGCAATAAATAATATTAGCCTCAAATCTTCAAAGTTGTTGCTGGTGTATGCTTTCCATCATTGCTCTTGTCTTCTAGCACATATAGAAGGTTTCTGAATCTGAAAAAAACAACAACAGAGATTTACGCATCAATTAAGGAGAAAGCAGACAAGAAAATAGAGAAATACTATCCTCCTTCTCTCTTCTTTGTTCTTAGTAGCATATAGGCTTTAAACATTTTGTATTCATGTTGTATGTTGTTTTTTGAGTTTTTGAATGTTGGAATTTGTTATTAAGACTCATATTTGAGTCTATGAATCATCCAAGGGGATTTCTTAGCTCATATTATTACTTATTTTACTCCATTTTTCATATTAATTAAAGTTATTATACTTATTCTCATATCTATGAATCTCCTTTGATTTTTTGCAAGATCTGGATGAAATAGAGTTTGTTGGAGTCTAGAATAAAGTTGGAAGTTGAAGACACATGAAAAAGTCTTTCATGGATATTTTTGTAACCATTAAACTTATTTTATAGCTTATATTATTGGATCTATCAAGGCATGATGCTTAAATTGTATATCTTGTATGTTTTGACCAAAATGTATGGCTAAATCATTTTTATTGTTAAGGATTGGTGTTTTCATGATTTAAGATATCTTAAAGACATGTTATAGGGTTTGAGTTTTTTTTTATTGAAAGTTTAAATGATCTGATTTTGGTGATACACCTTAACTCTTATCTAAGTATGGTGATACACATAAGCTAGCTACACCTTATTATCCTTGGAGTAGCGATCAAGTAGAGATATCCAATTGAGAGATTAAGCGAATTTGGGAAAAAATGTTAGCTCTTTAAGAAAGGATTGGTTACTTAAATTGGATAATTCACTATTGGCTTATCGAACTACATACAAGATGCCCATTGGAATCTCTACCTATAAGTTAGTCTATGCTAAGGCTTGTCACTTGCTAGTTGAATTGGAACATTGTGCCTATTGGGCCATTCATTTTCTGAATTTTGACTGCAAGAAGGATGGAGAAGAAGGACAATTTCAATTGAATGAGTTGTATGAGTTTTTTTCTCGAAGCTTATGATAACTCTAAATTGTATAAAGAATAAGTTAAGAGGTGGCATGATAAGCTTATCATTCAGAGAGAATTCAAGGTTGGTGATAAAGTCTTGGTGTATAATTCAAGATTGAAGTTCTTTTTGAGCAAGCTAAGGTCAAGATGGATAGGCCCTTGTAACATGACCAAGGTTTATTCATTTGGAGTAATTGAAGTTACTAATGGTCCCTCATCTTTCAAGGTTAATGGTTAAAGAGGGAAGTTGTACGCACTTATTTTAGTTGAGGAGTCTTTTGAGACTCTATCATTGTCTAATCCTCATTGAATTAGGAATCCTCCAAGTTAGATAGGTAACTATGTGTGATTTTATTTATTTTATGTGTTAGGATATTTAAATAAAGTGTCGAAGCCTTTTTAAGTGTGTTTAATAAAGTTAAGTATGTTTTCTTTTGAATATCCTTAGTTTGGTATGGTTTTCATTCATTCTAGAGTTTTTTTTATCATTATTCTAATGTAATTTGATGAATAATCCAATCCATGTTGATAGGAATTGAATTTAGGAGGTTTTAGTTGAGAATTTGGAGGAAATTTTTGTCATTTTAGCATTGGATAGACTATCAATGGCAGTCTTAGAGATCACCGTTGAATGATTTATTTCTAAAGTATCAATGGCGGGTTGTTCATCGTTCAACGGAATTGAATGACTTGTTTCTAGAGCAGTAATGGCGGGCTATTCATCCTATAATGGCACCGCTATATGATGAACAGGGCACTGTTGATGAGTGAATCAAAGATAAATAAGACTCAGTTCCACTATTCATCATCATCTTCCTCCTCCCTCTTCTTCGAAAATGCCCTTTTCACCCTTAAATCTTCAAACCCTCCTATCTTGCTCATTTCTCAGCCAAATCATATCTTTTTGGTGTCTATTTGTCACATTTTAAATCCTTACAAGATTCTAGCATCAAATCACTTAGAAAAGCAATAGATTTCTCTGAAATCCTTTGAACTTTTTTTATCCATATTCACCCTTAAGGTCCATTTTTTCATTTTTCTCTTCATATAGACCTCCATTTGATTGTGTTTTGCTATCACTATGTTTAGAATTGCATTAGGTTTCACTTGATACAAATTTTAATTCAATATTATTGTCATATAAAAATAAAAAAAATATTCTAGTCAAAAGTGAATATTCCGGCGACTTTTGCTAGAAAGTTTTCTAAATTTTCATAACATTTTCCTACTCTTTGTGTATGTTATTTGAACGGTTTATAGTCAAATGGCTGCTTGAACGAAGAGATTTCCATATGATCCTATCAAATTCACTAGTCAGGAGAATTTTAACATTTAGGGGGCACATTGAGGCAACAATTTCATCATTGAACGTCCAATCCATCCGAACTTGGAGGTGTATTTCAATATTTCTAATGCCTTTAATTGAACCCTTTTTCCCAACTTTGGTTCGTGAGTTCTTCACAAATATCGAGGATAATGAAGAGACCGACATAATTGAGATACTCTCGAGAATTAGAGATATTTCGATTCATATCACTCGTGCTTCTATTTCTACTTTGGTAGGAGTACCTTGTAACACGTATATAACCCTTGAAAGGATAAGCGGGTATTACTAAAGATAGGACAAAAACATATTAAATTAATACAGAACATGTTAATACATAATATTGCCAAAATTCCAACAACCAATAGAGAGAAGTTAACTAGTACACTAAATTTATCTGAATTAAGGCTATTACATTCCAACCTCAGAAACAAAATATTACAGATCTTAAGTTTAAATACACTCTATGTATTATAATATTTACAAACTGTTAACAAAATACATTATGTCTCATATTATCGCATATAACTTGAACATACATTCACCAAAAATGTAAATTCTTCGTTGACCCTTGCGGTTGTTATTTTCTCATACTTCAAATCCTCCTATCTGGACCAATACGGGGTAAAACCACCGTGCTAAGCATAAAGCTTAGTAAGGAATAAACTAAATAGGGTATAAGCTGACAACTGTTACAAACAGTCATCAAATAGTCACATCTTCTAAAAGAATCCAAATGTCATATTTAGTACTTACTTATTCATTTTCAAATCAAACATAAATATCATGCAACTTATAACAAAAGATAACATATCGGAACAAATTACACATTTACTTCAGACCAAAACTCACCAATAGTATAACCAAATATGGTAACAGAATTTACTTATTTCAGAATAGAGCTTAGCTATTTCAGAACAAAGTTTAGTTATATTAAAATTAAGCAGAGAACAGAATATAAAACATCTTAGTCTATTAGTCCTTTATACAGAAGTGGGTAATGGGAATAATTCAAGAGATATTATGATCTGTATCACAGAATAAGAGTGACATATGACTCAATAACAGGAGACACTGAAGTCTTAGTGATAGGAGACATCGAAGTGTCAGTAACAGGAGACACTGAAGTGTCACAGGAGCAGCTGCAGACGCTTATAAGCATGCTAATGTACCCACAACTAGGACTTAACAGTATTAAAACAAAACTTATTCATTTTAGAATTCTCATTTGAGGGACATATTGCAATACATACACCTTTATTCCATATTTATTCAGTATGATATATTCTTTGATTCACACAAATAAAAAACACTTCCAACGATCTCAATTATCAAACTCCTCTAACACTTGATAGTCATCTTACATCAATCGTTAGAATTCATTCATTCATAAACACACCAAATAATGTAAGATTCCTGCACAGGCAGTACTAGGAAAACAAGCATAACTCCAGTTATAGTCATTTGTTTATCAAGAAAGTTTCACTGACATCAAACTAAGACCTCATCTACAATGTTTATTTTTCGAGTTTATGCAAATTCATTCTTTAAAGATATGTAAAATAGCTCGAAATAGTGAAACTAGAATTTCACCCTGTAAAGGACTCTATCACAGGTAGTACAAGAAAAATAGGCATAACTCGAGTTATAGTCACTCTTTTATCAAGAAGTTTTCATTGAGATCAAGATAATACTTATATTTACAAATGGTATTCTTTGAGTTTCTTCAAATTCGTGCTCTATGGATATGTAAACTAGATTGGAAAAATGAGATTACAATTTCATCCTGTGTAGCTGTCTATCACAAGCAGTATTAGTAAAACAAGCATAACTTGAGATATAGTCAATCTTTTCTTAAGCCATTTTCACTAAGGTCAAGATAAGATCTATATCCATAACTTTTATTCTTTCATTTGCTTCTAATTCTAAATCTATAGATATGGAAAATAGACCGAAATAGGAAGATGAATTTCAATCTATCTTCAAATAGTTGCCTTTTCTTTTTCAAGATAGGTTTTTGGGTCAGTTTTGTATGGTTAGTTTGACATTGAAATTGAGGTTTTTGGTCAATATGTTCTTCTAAAAAAATATTCCTATATGCCTTAAGTTTCTAATGAAATAAAGTTAAGTCAATTTGGTTCATTATTTCGAGAGTTATACCCGAAAGACTACAGACTACTGTCAAGTGTGAACAACAATTAGAACTCAACTTCAAACCAATTTTCAGACCCCTTAATGACATTAATGAAATTCTATTCCTTCATGAAAGTTGTAGATATATGTATCAAATATCAAAAAAATACATGGTATAACATGATACCAAGTTTATTCTTCTCTTACCTTACTAAAATTAGAGTCCAACTCCAAGAATCCAACCAAACCAAGCTTCCAAACAACTTACACATACAAAATTTATTATTCAAATTCTAGCAGAAATTGAGAGAAGATAGGAGATTTTTTTGGTGGAGAGAAGACAAGAATGAAGAGAGCTATAACACTTCAGTAGAAGTTTACCCCATCACTAGCTATATGTCACTAGATTACACACCAAGGTGTCACTAGCTTAAAATGTCACTTAACACTAAGGTGCTACTTGATTAATATGCCACTTAACACCAAGGTATGTAGCCCACATATCCACCATTTAAGGTTACATTTGTAACACTTTAAGACTTGTTTCTAGGAGGTTACTTTGGTGTTATTTTGGCTAGGATTGGTTGAATATGACAAGAGAGTATTGTGTAGTGTAATTCTATTCAGGATTTATTTGAGTTAGTTACGTTGTTTGAGCAATAACTAAGCCTTCCGACCCTTAAATTGTGTGATTCTAGTTTCATATAAAACCTAAGACATAAGCGTAAATATCTCTAGAGAGACTTTGATTTAATTCTAGCTCTATGATCTTCAAAAGTAAGGTTGCAAAAGGCAACCTAATGTTGCCCCCTGTTTTCAAGCAACTTGTGATCATTTGTTCATATCACATGATTGAAAACTCCAAATGGTCTAATTGTTGATGCTATAGAAACCACATATAGAGAGAAAAAATTGTCTAGAAGAGCTCAAAACCCAATTCGAACCTTTTCTATATGCATATTAAGGAACCAATCATAAGCTTCGTCATTCTAATTTCCATGTATCACCTTAACTTTTCACTTGATTAATTTTATGCCTTCCACATTTAAATCAAAGCACAATTTCAACTCTTATCTCACATATACTTTCATAAACATATATCATTTTGACTAGGGCATCTTTTAGGGTCTTACATACCTAATGAAGTGGGCATTTTTAAAAAAATGAAGGATACTTTCCATGGCGACACA
>JAOXYD010223933.1:0-18697 GCA_028565735.1 Pinacopodium congolense
ATAAACTCAAACCATTAGTGATTAAGCATGTTTTGTTATCATCAAAACCAAGATTGGAACCTCCCTTGGTTCAATAAAAAAATTTCAAACAAATTTGTTGGCTATTGGTTTGATACTCAATAAGCTAAAATAATTTAATCAATTAATATTTAACTTAAATTAAATTCAAATTCAACATTACGACAGTGTACTGGTCACAAAGGATAAAGTAGAGTATTTTTAAGATTTTTAGTGTTGAACCCATGAGGAATAGTGTGACTACTAAGGCAATCGAATTACAATTATTTAAGGAGCTTAATATTGCTTAAGTAAAAGGGTTAGCTTCCTAAATTAGCCTAAAAACTTCCAACATTGCCTTTGAATTTAGATTGATTAAGAATTACCAAGTTGATTAATTAGCTAAGTATTAGGCTTTCAAAACTTTAATTGAGTTATATAAAGGATTGGAATGCATAATCTAGGGTCTTCACTAACTAAAAACATTGCTATGATTAAGTCAATACCTTATCTCTAATTAACCTAAATTGAAGTTTAGCTATTCATTCAATTAATATGTGTTAGGCTTAAATTTCAAGAAGTTCTAATCTTAGATTCCATAATCAAGATTAGTATCTTTATGATTAACCAAAGTAGATTTCTCAAGTCCTTGATTTAAACCAAGCTGTTTACTAATTTTGTTAATAATTGAAGTAAATTTCTCGGATGTTTAATCTTCATTCATCTTATCTTAAGTGACCAGCTCAAAATAAGCATTAAGAACTTAAATAAACAAAGATTATCATTCGAATATATGTTAAGAACTTAATTAAAGAATTAAAGAACTTGTCTTTAGCATGAAAACAGATCAAGCACACATATTTAACATAAAACAGAAGGGATTAAACATAAACACCATGTTCTTGCATAAATATTAATAAAAGAGCGAAATAAAAATGATTCAAGGTTTAGAAAGCACCTAATAATCATCTAAAATGATAAACAAACTTCAATTAAGTGTATAAAATCTTGGAATCCTTAAATACAACCTAAAAATACAAAGAACAAAGCCGAAAAAAGAAATAGAAACAAAACCTAACCCAAGAGAAAAAAGAAGAAAAACTAGACTAAGAGACTTGATTTCTGCTTAAATCTAGTGTTAGCTGATGCGAGTTGATTTTTGGAGTTCAATATATATGTCTAAAGTAAGTTGGAAGCAATTGGACAAGTTGCAACCAATCAAAATTAAAGAACCAATTAGAAATGTCTCGACACTTACTTAAATGACACTTGGTAGGGAGTAAAACGACGTCGTTTAACCGCCGGCGTTTAAGTCTCCAGTTGAAGCAAAATGCAGGTTCTTGATAGTAAAATGGGTGTATCATATGTACCGTCATTTTACTATCTTTTTTTTAAAACAAAATGTGCTGCATTTTCCAGATTTCCCTCACTTTTAAGTTCCAATTTACAAAGTAAACAATTCTAAATATAAATAAAACAATGTAGCATCAATTTAATGCAAATATGCATCAAATTACATTTGAAAACATTATGAATTATACACTTATCAAAATCATTCTTAAATATCTACCATGATCACTCCTAATAGATGCAATTACAAAACCCTTTTTATTTTGGACTTTTTTTTTACAAACTTAATAAATGACCTAAACCCCTCATCTTTGCTAATAATAAATAACACCTATGTAAACTTACTAAAATCTTTTTCATTGAAAAAATTATATGAATTTTCCACTTAAACTGGTAAATTTAGTGGGACCAAATAAATTCATATGCAATAGTTTCAAAGGGTTAGTGTATATTACCGATTTCTTGCTTTTGGAGGAACTCATAGTTTGCTTCTTTATTCGTCAAGTTCCATATAACTTTTTCTTTTGAAATTTCTCCTTTGGTAGTTCATTTACTAGTTATTATTTAAATTATAGACAAGTTCTATGCTTGTATGTCCTAATCTAATTTGCTATATCCACGAATCTTCGCTTATAGAAATAAAATACTTAACATCATGGTTAGAGAGATTATTAAGAACAATTGTATAAATATTTCCTTCTCTCTTACCAATAAATGCAAAGCTATTGTATAACATCTTATAAATAATGCATGATTTTACTTTAAAACTCACTTAAAAATCCTTATAAAAAAATTGCCTTACACTAAGTAAGTTATGCTTTAAACTATCAACTAAAAGTAGTGTAATTTTTCATACCAACTTTTCCAATGTCAATTATCTTACCTTTGGCATTGTCTTTAAAAGTACATATCCACAATATTTTCTCTTGAGAAAGATGAATTAGGATTCATCACTTGTCATATGCCTAGAGTATTCATTCTCTACTTATCATTTACTCCTCTTCGATTGCTACAAAATAATGAATTCATTTTGTTTTAATACCCATACCAATTAGGGTCCTTAAAGGTTAGATACCTTCTTACCACTCAACAATCTTAGTGACTTATGTAACCCACTTTAATTATCATAACAAAAAAAAATATTTCTAAATTGTCCACAAAATTAGCAAACAATAAGAGCATCATAAAAATGAAAATGGGTTCTTATGATGTTATTCTCATGTGCATTTTTAGGTCTCTTACCATTATATATTCTTCTTTAATAAAAATAAGATCTTGGATAAGAATGAAACAAGCTTCCAAATTCATTCATATGCATATAAGGAGCATGAACATATGTTGCACCATATTACCTTGTATGACGCCTAAATGCATCATGTTGGAATTATGCATTTTTATAAAAATGATGCCCAATTTTACTTGTGTTCACATTTCTCCTAATCTTTAGTCTGTATCTATACATGAAAGCAAGATGATTTTTTCTAGGTTGGCATCTAGATGGTGAAGCAATATTTTCAAAAGAAGGCATAAGTACATTCTTATCATCTAGGTTCTTTCCCTTCACAAATGTTGTTTTGGCATTGATGAAAACACTCTCTTGAGTGAATCTTAATCCATGCTTATTATTGGAAGCTTTTTGGGCTCCAAGAATACTTTCTATCTTTTCATTTCCTTTTATAAATTTAACCAAAATATTCTTTAAGTGCATTAACCTCTTTCCTCAAAGCTTTATTTTTATGTATCAATTTCTTCCTATCATCATTTTGATTAACATCTATATTCCTTGCTTCTACAGTATCATGCATTTCATTTTTTAATCTATAAAATGAATTCATTTAATAACTTTAATTTTTCTTTGTACTTAGAAGATATCTTCTTTCTTGTCAAGGTCATTACTTCCAAACATTCCACCAACTTATCATATATCAATTCATCTTCCACATCATCTTCTTCTTTACATGAATGAGAACAAGAAGGCATCTCATCCTCCAAGGCCATGGAGCACACATATGCTACTTGCTCCTTAAAGCTCTCACTTTCTAAATTGTTAGTCTCACCCTACATTTTAGCTTTCAATGTCTTCTTCTTTTTGTTCTCCCTCTTCTCATTTTTTATTTCTTTCATTCTTCTAATTTTCCTTAAGAAGGGGGCATTGGAACTATATATGCCTAATTTTATACAATCAAAGAAAATTATGTTAGAATATTTTCTTTTGGATTCAATTTTACCTTGTCTACTCTTCTTTCCAATGCCCTTCTTTTTTAAAAATTTCTTGAATTTCTTGTAAGGAGGGCAATGTCTTCATCTTCACTTTCACTAGAAGATGTCTCCTCATTGCTTAATGCTTCTCTTGTGGCCTTAAATGCCAATTATTTTTCTTGGTCACCATCTTTTCTTCCTATCAAGTTCTTTTTCTTGGTCATCTTCTCTTCTTCCTATATCTCATTAAGCCACATCTCACAGGTGAAGAGGCAACTATTAACTCTTCTAATGGTTAAATCTTTACTCCTTGGGTTATGGTCACTTTGGCCTTCTGTGTCTTTGTTAAAATCCTAAGAATTTTTCTTACCAATTCAAAATATTACTTTTCCAAACTTTTTGATGCATTGATAATTTCTATGAACCTAGTATATATGCTTGAAATGCTTTCATCATATTGCATTTGAAACAATTCATATTGATGAGTGAGCAAGGATACCTTACTTTTTTTAAGTATAAAATAAAATATGCATAGCCTTATTATTTAAGGAAATTAATCTCTTATATTCATTACTCTACTCTTCCTTAATCTTGGTCACTTTTTGATCTCCTACTACTTTGGTTTATTACCAATTATTAATTATTTTCCACAAATCAATATTTTCAACTAAAAGGAAAATTTTCATTTTAATTTTATAATAAAAAATCATTTCCATCAAAGAAAGGGCCCTACTTATATTTTGATCTTCTTAATTAGATGATGTTGTCATGTGTGCCATATTGATCTTTTTTCTCTAATTTCATTAGAAAATATGTGTGCATAAAGTGATTCTAAGCCTATATCAATTGTTAGCCTTAGTGGCACCTAAAAGGGGGAAGGGGGAAAAATTAGGTGGTTAAAATTTTTCTAAACTTAGTCCTAAACTAATCGTGTAATGTATGTAATCCCTAAACCATAATTTAACCTAATTAATGTGTATGATGATACTAATTATGACAATATGACAATAAAAGCAATGCACAAGCAATTAAAATAAAGAGTAAGGAAAGAGAGAGTAAAAAAAAGGAATTTTTTTAGTGTTTTGGTTAGAAAACCTTTAACTACGTCTACTTTTCAATTACTTGTTGGAAATTTCACTAAAAACAAATCTTCTTTGGTTGAAAGAAACCCTTATAATAACCAATCTTCTTTTGTAAAGGTGAAGAGGAACTTTGTACAAATTTGCCCGTAAGGTAAAGGGGAACCTTTGAATTCAATCCCATTCCCAATAATAAGAGGAAACTTTCAATTCAATCCCAATCTTAGTAATATATAAAAAAAATCCTTTACATAAAGATATAAGCCTTTCTACTAAAAGAAGAAGAAGAAGAAGAAGATATGCACCTCAAAGGTATTTTTCTTGAAAATCCAATAACTAAAGGGCTTAAAATTTTATTAAGATAAAATATTTCAATGAAAACCTTCTTGAAATCTTTATAAACAAATCACAAATTAAATTTTGTAGGATTGAGAACACAAAAACTAAATCTCTTTCTCAAAAACACAAAGATGTAAAATGGATGCATAAAAATAACTAAACATAATCTTTTAGCAATTTTTTATGCTCAAATAATCATCAAAATTTATAAAGATCCTTTAAAAACCCTTATTCCATGTATTACATCCTTCCTATAGTCAAAATGCGATTTTAAATTAATAATAGTTGGAAAATCTGTTAGAATTCAAAAACTAGCCATTACTACATTCTGTTAAAGCTTGTAACAACACCGTTATTGATATTATGCATTATTGTTATTGTTTTATACAGACATATAACAACAATGATGTTGTTTATACTACTAGTTATATTCACTGTTGGTTGTTTGTGAAAACTTCGATACAACAATGTTGACAATGTGCTCGTAACTGTGGAGCACCATTATTGTGCAGTATTTGCAATAGTTAACTAGTAGTGGTTGACTACTCACACCAAAAACTAGATTTATTAGTTCCATCAATGTTTTAACACTCGAAACACTTTCCTTTCATAAAAGAGAAATTTAACTAAGTTTTAAATATTCTTAAAGAGATTTTCATAATCATGAACCCTCAATTGAAATAAAAAACTAAAAGTCCTATTCAATGAAATAATTTCAAAACTTTTACTCCAAACTTAATTTCAAAAAACTTCTAGTCATTTCAAAAATCACTTCCTTGACTTGAAAAGCAACCTAAATAGGTCTCAAAATATCCCTATAAGAATTTTAAAGACTAAGACATTTCAGTTGAACTCAAAACAAACTTTGTCTTAACTTGTGGAAAATTTATGCACTTTTGAAAACTTATGCAATGCAGATGTACTTTGGAGCTCCTAAGGTTATTGAAACTTAAAATAAAACTTATAACCAAACTTAAGCTACATAAATTAAGTTCTTGAAGCTCCCAATTTGCTTGATTTGGCTTTATGCTCAGGTTTAGTCTTCAAGTCCAAACTTTTCACTTCAAATAATGAAAAAATGACCTTATTTTTCAAACCTTTCACAATAAAACAAATCATTAGTAATAAATATATTTTGTTATCATCAAAACTAAGATTAAAACCTCTTTTGGTTCAATAAATTTTTGGTACCTATATTACTATGAGTTCTTAGGAGTTAATTGGTTTCTTTTCATCCCAACTTATTTGAATTTTATTCCATCATATTTTTTTTATCATAACAAAATTTTTAAATATGTTAAAAATATCCATAAAAGTGACAAATCATGAATACATGATTATGAGTCTTATATGTTTGACTATATGCATCCCTAGGTTATGTCATTGCAAGTCTTCATATCGTAATAAGGCTTAGGTGAATGTGCATGATATTGGGTCCTAACATAGGCATTATGTCTAACTTGATGAAATGCATTTATAGCCATAAGACAATACATGTATGCATGAAACTTTATTTTAGGTTGTGATGTATATGCAATTAGTGCATATGGTTTACGTATGTATTCATCATCTAAGTTCTTCCCTTTGACAAAGGTAGTCTTACTACTTGATGGTGCATTTCTATAAGTATATCTTAGACCACATCTATCATGTGAAACTTTTTGTGCATCTAGTTATGTTATAACGTTTCTTTATCTTTAGTGAATTTGGATAAAGAATCCCTCAGTTTTATACATCCTTTTTCAAATATGTATTTTCATTTATCAAATTTGGCATATCACTATTATCCACATTCTTTGATTATATGCTATGTGAGTCTCTTTTTAATTTCCCATTTTCTAATTTACATGCATCCAACAATTTCAATGTTTCTTTATACTTAAAGGACAACTTTTTATTTTTTGAATTTTAGGAATCTAAACACTCTACTACCTCACAATCATTTTTAACTACAAGAATTGGAATAGGATTGTACCTCTTACCTTGCCATGAAGCACCAATGAGCTACTTTGTCTTTACTTTTTTAATCACTTGTGTCATCCCATGTGGTGGCTATTAGGCTTTCCTCTTCTTTCTTTCCTTCTTTCCTTTTTGTCACCCTTTTCACCATCTTTTAGGAGAGAGCATTGGGTCTCTGTATGGTCAGTGTCCTGCAGTTAAAACAAGTAATATTAGAAAATTTACACTTTAAATCATACTTGCCTTCTTTTGAGTCCTTTCTTTTTGAGAATCTCTTCTTTTTTATTAATTTCTTGAACTTCTTTGTAAGTAGGGCTATCTCTTCATCGTTCTCACATGTGGAAGATTCATCATCACTTGATTCTTTCTTTGATACCTTAAAAGTCATATTCCTCTTTTTTTAGGTGACCACCTCCTTTTACGTCTCTTTTGGCCTCCTATCATAAGTGAGAAGAGATCATATTAACTGTTTTAAGAGTGGGTCATTTAGATTCTTAATTTCTTGAATTGTTATTAACTTGGCTTACCATGACTTAGGTAAGGACCTTAAAACCTTTCTCATTAATTCGACATTAGTGTAAGGCTTAATATTTTAAGAGCATTTTTAATATCAATAAATCTATTATATTGATAGTAAATTAATGACTAAACTTGCAAGTATATAGGGTTAATTGTAATATGAATAAGGTCTTTCCCACAAGGACAAGGTCTTATCGTTATTTAATTATTTTTTGCTACTAGCCAAATAATTAAAAAATAAAATCAAAGAATTAAAATAACTCTAATCAATTGATGTAATTATTAAAGAAATCAATTAAATGAAACACTAATGCTTAGGGTTCACTTCACTGAATTCAACCATTAATATTAATATTAGTTTCTAATTTCTTGATGACAACTAGTCTAATATTACCCTAGAGCTTTTCCAAGTCACTAGCTTGTACCTAACTAAGAATTAATCGATTCTTAAGGGTTAATAGATTAATTAAATCCTTTAAGTAATCATTAACACACAATCATTAAAATGATATATCTCTTTACTAATTTAATTATCTTTAATTTCTATATTAAGGTTTATACTTCTCCTTTCAGTCTTTCATGTAAACCTTAATATGAAAATTTGATGATGACCAATCATTTAATTCACAATAAACATAAGGAAATTAAACTAAGAAAAATAATTAAAAACTTTATTAATCACAAAACTAATATCAATAATCAAGGATGTCCTGCAACTAAGTCCTTAACACTAGCTGGAAGATCTAGTTACTCCTAATAAAAGATAAAAATAAAGCAGTAACTAAAATTCTAAGCATAAATAATAAGAAAAAAAGAATAAAAGGAAAGACTCTTGAATTCTTGAATTGAGATTCTCCTTCCAATTGTATTTTTTCTTTTCTCTCTCTTCAAATAAAAGTAAAACTACTCTAATTTCTCTTTCTAAAATCTCACCCTCTCTCCCTTCCTCTTTCTAGTGTCTCTTGCTCTTTTTTGTATTAATATATCTTAATTAAAAGCCAGCTCATAAATAAGAGTTTCAATTACAATATAAGTCTTCAAGTTAATCTTGTAGTGTTCTTCTTGCTCTAAACTCTCTTTTTAGATTCCTTAAGTTTCTCAAATACTTGCAAAATAATAAATAAAAAATGCTAAATGCTAAATTTTATAAAAACTAAGATAAAGACAATAATATACTAAACTTGAATAAAATAAAACCTAAAAGTAATAAAATAATATCTAAATCCTATCAAATCAAGACGCAATTAAGAAATTGCTTGTTTTCAAGCAAAAACAAACTGTATACAAAAAAATTAATTAGTTAAGAAATTCTTAAGTTAATAAAAATTTAACTTAAAATATCAACTTCCTTAAGCATTTAAAATCACGAAAAAATCGATGTAACCCTACTTTTTCATAAATTCAACTTAATCAAGTATTATTTCCTTGCTCAATACTTCATTGATTCCTATAATTAGTTACATTTTAAAACTAAAGTGTGTGTCAACATCCATATACATGATTAATAAAAGCAATCAATTTTGATCCATATTGATGCATCCGTATAAAGTTTTATTCCAAAATATATACAACACCAACTACTAACACAAGATTTTTCTTAACTTACTAAAAACGTATTTTTTCTCTTCTTTACTAGAAACTTTTTTTCTCTTCTTTTCAAAATTGAAATTTAGTGAGTGCATTTTATGCTCCATCTCACTTTTATTGATTGCTTTTCTTTCCTATTTTTTTTAACCTTTCTACACAAAAAACATTTGTGATGAATACCCCTTGATTACTCAATATTAAAACAAGTTTAGGATGCTTTACATACTTATAATTTGGTAATTGTTTGATGTGAAGATAAACATTTGTGATGAATACCTTTGGTTACTTAACATCAAAATAGAGGAGTAGATATCTATCAACAAAATTTTTTCTTTAAAAATTAAAATTTCTTACATTAATTGTAGCATCCCACTCTCATAGGACACCTACCCGAATATGCTCGATTCATTTTCAATCAGTTCTAATTTGCCTTATTCATATACATTAATGGAAAACCATCCAATATTTAATATATATCATCATCTCACAACCGAAACTTATCGAATCTTCTAGGAATCTATTCTACATCCATTGAAAGACTCTTGTGTCCAAAGTTTACTACGAACTCACTTTAGAAAAATGTGCATAACTTTCAATACACTAATCCAAATGACATGACTCTTTCACCATATTTAATTGAAGATCCATATCTGCATCTCTCATGCTTTAAGCTCTTTTTCATTCAACCTCTAAATGCCTTAAAATCATGACTTAACTTTCTGTTCCAAATTTAGGGTTTCATTAAAGGTAGTTTCAATTTAATGACCATAACTTAAGTTATACTCATTCAATCATGGTGAGTGTTTTATAAATGTGTCACTAAGACATTACTCTATAATTCTCATGATTTAACATACTCCAAATTCAGGCCCTAGGTACCTCAGAAACCAAGACACAATTCGGGTTTCCCAGAACAGGACATGTCACAGGCAATTTCGGGAGAATGATCATAAATCTAGTTATATTAATCCTTTTTGCATGATTCTTTCACCAAGAGCTCACTAACATCTAGCTATATAACTTGAATTCTTAAGGCTCCTTTAGATTCGAATCCTAAGCTCATGCAAAATGGGTCGAAATGACAGACATCAAATTAACCTTGGGTTTTATGTATATTGTTCCAATCTCTTGCCCTTTTCAACTCTACACACTTACATACATCTCATGCTTTCATGATTTATCAAGAGGGATCATATACTTACTTATTCTACTCCAAAGTAGTCACTTTGTAGCTCCTTAAACCATTCAAATCCATGCTTTAATCAAGGTAGGAGAAGAGGGGTTTGGAAGAGCTCATTAAGATCTACAAAACACCCCAAGGTTTGGCTTGATTTTGGCAAAAATCATGTAGGTTAGGGTTAGGGATTGAAGGTCACGAAGGAGAAAGAAGGAGGAAGAAGAAAATGTCCAGAAATTTGACTCAAAATGGTTAAAAACCAATGGTGATAAACAATTCGACATAATTGGTCTAAATGTCAAATTCTCATTGGTTTATACCTCACCAATCACTCTGTTCCACTTGTCATCCCTTGTTTAGCTCACCACAACTCACTAACCACTCATCATTTGATCATGAACTTTTACAGGCATACCCATAAGACATATATGAACAATTGTCATATTTCATGCTCAACCTAATTCAGATTCTAAGGTCCTAGATTAAAATGAAACATATCGAGTTCCCGAATTAGTAGCCTAACATAAACAGATTTAGTAAAACAACCATAACTTTCATCTATTTATCATTTTGCCCTGATTATTTTGCCAAAATCTAATTAAGACTTAGGTATACAAATTTTCTTCCTTATGCTCCTTCAAATTCACAATATATCAAGACAAAAAATGAGTCAAAAAGTCAGACTGGATTTCAATCCTGAAATTAAATCTTCACACTAACAACTTCGAAATCAAAAACTCATCCCTACAATTTTAGGAAATTCCCTACTTTCACCTTTTCAATTTCCTAATGCATTTATCATCAAACCAATCTCTCAATTTTCATCCATTTACTCATTCCAAATCACAAATTTATAAATCAAGACACAAATAATTCACATTTACAAAATAATCACATCAAAATCACCTATACCCTAAAATGATCAATTGAAAGCATATAACACATTTAGCATTATTGCAATTCACAATTTAAGCATGTATATGAAATGCAATTCACAATTATGCATGTGAAATGACTCTCTAAATAGTGGATTCCTATATATAAGAATTTGGTCACTACATTAACTAATCAATAATTTCACAAATTTTCAAAATCAAAATGCATAGCCAGATCTTTATGAACTTCACTAATATTTCTCATGTATATAAATGGTTATGCTCATGGTTTTCAAAAATCATGATCATGGATCATAATTCTATATGTCAATCAAGATTAACACTTAATCAAGTTTCCTTTACAAAAACCCTAATGTATACCAATCATATCATAACCTTAAATACTTGACAAAATATCAATGTCAAGTTTCATGATTATTAAAACAAGAATTGCTTTACATAACAAGACATAGTCAAAATCTAAAATAAATTTTGAAATAATATGTAACATGTAAACACAAATAAAAAAATGAAACTTATGGTGCAAAACTATGTAAAACTTAAACAAAGCCCCTCTCATATACTTATCTAAGATTTTATCCTCAATGTCATGACTTATGCAAATAAATAAATAATAAAAAGAAATAAAAGAAAAGGTACTTCCCTCTTTATCCATCTTGTATATTTCCATAGGTGAAGATAGCGATGAAGGTGTAATTGATGATGCTCGTATTTCTACAATCTGTAACTTTTTGAAATTTCAGTTTGCTTCTTTTTAAGTTTTGAAGATAGAGATAAAGGTGTAATTCATGATGCTCCTCATATTTCTACAATCTTTAAATTTTTGAAATTTCAATTTACTTCTTTTTATCTCATTTGTGTTTCAAAGCTATACATTGTCTTAGTCATTTAGGCATGTATCTTGCATTTGATCTATTACCCTTTTCCATCCCCTAGCCTTTAAAATGGACACTTACTCTTTCTTTATTTCTTCTTCTATCTCATTCGAATCCTTTTGGTCCTCTAGTGCCTCTTTAACCTACAGTCTTTATTTAAAGAGAATGAATTTATAGTGTTTAGAATTAGTGATAACTTTAGCATGCTATAAAGCATCTAAATTTAATGCCCCAAATCCATCCACTAGAGTAAGTTGGACATCATTATTTGGCAACAAATCCTTAAACAATTTAGTCATAAATGTCCCATGCTAACTACATTGATATGATGTATAACAATATAGTGGAATTTCTTAATAATATAATAAGTGAAATTGGCCTTGGTTTTGGTCTTGTTGCAAACCTTATTGCTCTTTTGTTAAAAGAAATATATTGTTATAAATATCTATGAATAAAATGAAAGCAAGGATCTTTAATTTTCAATTTAGAAGTTATTACATTATCAAATTCCTTAAGTCTAGTTAATTCTTCCCAAAATTTCTTTTCATCAAATTTAGAATTAAGTTCACAAAGTCTTCCTTTTAGGAATTTAAAGACATTATTATTCCTAGCATAATCTATATTTCTTATCTTTCTAAAACCTTAAATATTAATTTATTGTCTGTAGAGTTCTTTATGTGTAAAGTAGAGAAAATTCAAGGCAAAGTTCTTCATGAACTAACCACTTATCTCTATAGAAATCTAAACATCCCATGGGATGCAATAATTTAAAAATGTCATCTTTAATTCCTAACACATCCCACACACTTTCAATTATACATCTACACTTAAAAGTTTCTCTTTATTTAATAAATATGCCTTTTAACCTCCTCTAAAATGTAGATTGGGAATGGTGATCCAACTTGATCTCCAAATTCATTTTCTTTTGTTCTTGCCTATTTCTTGAATCTCTGTCTTCTAATTCCTTTCTTTTTGCTTTAGAGCTTATAGTTTTCCTTTTTATGGCCAAGATGGTGTGTTGGGTATAATCGGTATTGGAAATTTATGGATGATTAGGTAAGGTGTGAGGAAGAAAGAAATTTGATTTATGGAGGAAAAAGGGTTAGGGTTGAAGAGTTTGAATGGAAAAAGAAGAAGAAAGTATATAAGAGATTGGGTTTAGGAGGGTCATGGTTTATTTAGAACTTAAAAAAAACAAAAAAATAAGGAAAAAGGAAAATAAACACTAAAGAATAAATAAGATTAAAGACATATGACTCATGAAACTGAGGCACGATAACAATTGTGTTTGATTGTTTAGGTTTTTTTCTTTCATAATATTGCTAATGACATCAATAAGTGGGACCTACTAATGTCAATAGCCTCACCCCATTTTCCATCTACTACCATGTGAGGCCTAGCTCGCCTTATAAGGCAAGACATTATAAATAGAAAATATGTAGACTAGCTCACAAGCTATCATACGAGGCATTCTCACAAAAATTAACTAATTTTTTCATTTTTTATATTTTTATAAAACTAAAATAAACATAATAAAATTCAATAATTAAATAAATAAATAAAATAAAATAAAATAAAATAAAATATAAAAGAAATACAAAATTAGGTTTCCTCCTAATAAGCTCCAAATTTAATGTCTATTACTAGATGATCTCCATTGAAACTCTTTAACTATTAAATAAAAGAGAATGAAGCCTTTCATTATCTTCACCTCAAGCTATTTCTTCAATCTTTATCCATTCACTAAAAATGATTTTTGGTAAGTTCCTTGAATTTATATAGCATTGTGAAAGAGCACCTTGGTGTGATGAAAGGTCCTGACCATCTTGACTTCAATTTACTTGGAAAAATATTTAAACCTTTAGTTAAACAATAAAAATTTCTGACTGGGTTTAAACTCTCTTTGTTTAATGTGCTTATCATGCTATGCCTTCGTTCTCTTCTTATATATTTATGCATTTTCAAAGGAATCTCAATTAATCTTTACAAGCTTATTAATATCTAAAAGGTGCTTTTCCTTAATAGTCTTAATATCAAAATTTAATGATTTCATTGCCCAATATGTGTGATGTTCCAACTCTATTCAAATTTGAAATCATTTCCCAAATATTAACCCATGTAGGGACATTCCTAATGATGTTTTGAAGGTTGTTATATATACTTATAAAGCATCATCTAATTTCAATACCCAATCCTTTCTTAAGGTATTCACTATCTTTCCAAAATCAATTTAATTCCTTATTTAATATCTCAAACTACCTATTTATCTAAGGATGATAAGTGGTACTATCTTATAATGAAGACCACATTTGATCAAGAGAGAATTAAATTGTGCATTTTGAAAATGAACTCCATTATTACTAATAATATCATGAGAAACACCAAAACAAGTAAATAAATCTTTTAATAATATTACCATACTACTCACTTTATTGTTTAGCAACACCATTGCTTTCTCCTACATAGAAACATAGTTCACTACCACTAAAATATAGATGTTACCATATAATGGAAAAAAAGTCCAATAAAGTCAAGACCCTATACTTAAAAAAGTTATGCCTTAAGAATTCCTTATTGAGGCATCTTATTGCACTTATCACTTCTTTAATCCTCAAATAAGTTTGGAAAATAAAAGAATCTTTTTAGCCCTTTATAGCATTCTTGTCAGCTCTATGATGCACACTATATAGAGAAGAATGGCATTAGTGAAGGACTTAAACTGATTCCTCTTTAAGAATATATCTCCTTACTACTCCATCAGCATACCTTCAAAATGAAAAAGGATCATCCCACAAATAAAATTTGATATCATTCAAAAATCTTTTCTTTTAATGATGGTTAAGTTCTAAAGGTAACAAATTAGCCTTCAAATACTTAACTATATCAACAAACCAAGGTATGGGTAAGCCACGAGTTGCTCATAATTTTTCATCTAGGAACTCATCATTGAGAGGCTCATTATCCACAAATGCTCTATGCTATAGCCTTAAAAGATGATCTGCAACATAATTCTCCAACCCCTTCTTTTCCTTAACCTCAAAATTAGACTCTTGTAAAAGAATAATCCAATAAATAAGTCTAGGTTTATCATCTTTTATATAAAGTAAATACTTAACCAAGTGGCCGATGTGCACAATTTTCTTGGAACCTACAAGATAAATAAGAAATTTATTAAAAAGAGTGCATAATAGCTAATAATTCTTTTTCACTTATAGTATAATTAATTTAAGCATCGTCTAAAATTTTACTTGCATAATATATCACATGCAATAACTTAAGAGTTGTTTGGTTCAACTTTTTGTTTTTATTTTCTATTTTTATTTTATGTCTTTTTTTGGGTTTCCATGATATTTTTCTTAGTTTCTATGTTTTATTAGTTTTTTAGTTTCTGTGTTATTTTTTATTTTTATATTTAGAAAAACAAAAACTAAAAATAGGAGTTGAAAAATAATGCAAACATCCCCTAATCTTTCTTTGTCCCAAAGCTGAACCTATTGTATAATCACTGACATCATACATCATCTCAAAAGGTAAACTCCAATATGGAGTTTTCATAATAGGACTAGAAACTAGAGCTTGTTTTAAGCTTATTAAAAGCTTCAACACATTCATAATTAGAATCAAAAGGAATATCCTTGGCATGTAAAGAGAATTACAATTTAGTAATCTTAGAGAAGTCTTTAATAAACCTCTTATAGAAACCTACATAATCAAGTAAACTCCTAATTGCTTTCACATTAGTAGGGATAGGTAGTGTTTTTATCACCTTAATCTTTGCTCGATCTACCTTAATCCCTTTTTCTTAGATTTTATGGAATAGAATAGATTGATTTCCTAAAATCTTTATAAAACCTTGTCTAAATTAGATAAGCAAACATTAGAAGAGGAATCAAGGATAGAAAAATTATCGATAAAAATTTGAATTATGCCCTATACAATATAAAATTTTTTTAGATATCATACAAGTAGAAGAAATACTACATAAACCAAATGGCATATGTCGGTAAGTAAATGTATCATAAGGGCATGTTAAAGTAGTTTTTATCTTAATCTTCAGGAGTTGTAGGAATCTACATATATCTTGAGTAGCCATTTAAGAATAATAGTAAGTATAATGTGTCAATATCTCAAGAATCTGATCAATAAATGACAAGGAAAAAGGATCCTAGAGTTTTGTAATATTCAGCTTCCTATAATTAATGTATACTCGTCAACTAGTGATGGTTCTTGTAAAGATCAACTAATTATTCTCATTCTTCACTATAGTTGTATCTTCTTTCTTTGGAACCATTTACACAGGATTTGACCAAAAACTATCAAAAATTAAATAAATGGTTCATGCTCTAAGTAGTTTCAACACCTTATTTTTCACAACATCTTTCATATTTGGGCTAAGAAGTTTTAGAGGTTGTAAACATGTGTGATAATTTTCTTCCATCAAAATCTTATGCATTTATATAGATGGATTTCTCCCCTTGATGTTCAAAATAGACTATGCTATCACTGTTATATGTTTTCTCAACACCTACATTAACTTTTGTTCCTCTATAGTACTCAACAAGATAGAAATAATAGGATATTTATCATTAGCACCTAAAAATGAATATTTAAGAGGAGACATCAATTGTTTACGTTTAGATTGAGGTGGATTTTTATCAGAAGGTTTGTATTATAGCTTGTCTTCTACTAGATCTTTAAATTTGAAACTATGTCTAATTGTCCTAAAACCTTCACCCTCTAATCTCAAGGTACACTTACCTAAATATTCTCATTTTTCTCATTTAAACTAAGTGTTAGACATACTTCTAATGATTCTTTGTATGATTCTTTAATAAAAGTTTCTTTCCTTAAAGGGTTAATCATATCAACACTAAATCAAATATCACCTAAAAAGGTTGTCTTAAGGATTTGGGAATATTACATTCTTCTTTTCCATTCCCTACCCTATAGGTTAACTTGCTTATAGGCATATTTATCAATACATCACTTGTCATTAAGAAAGTTCTTCCTAAAATTACAAACATTTTAAAATAATCTTTTATATCTAAAACCAAAAAATTAGTAGGCAAAATAAGTTTTCCTACCTTAACTAAGAATTCTTCCATAACACCTAGAGAGTACGTGAAAAAACTATCAACTAATTGCAATGAAACAATAATAGCATTTAACTCAATAATGCATAATGCCCACTTTAATATTATTGTGATTTAATCAATAATTCATATCAATGTAAAATTATACTCATTAGGTAATCCTCAATAATTTCCACAAATTATTCATATTTTAACCATACAATAACTCATTACAAAATTCATCACATAATTATGTACATTTTTCTATATAAGCACAATTTCATATAATAATTCATATTTTGATCCATAACCCACAAAAATCTCAATTATTTACAAATCACACAAAATTCACATAACACAATCCTTTCAAGTTGTATAAGTCACACAAAATCACATTATTTACAATTTTACAAAATGTGTATAAAAAGGCATACGTTTTTCAAAATTCACACAAAATAAGGTAAATTCTAATTAATCCTCTTACCTAATATTCGCAAAAGTTGAAGTTAAACATCAAATTCAAACTGCTGATTATCTACTCTATCATTATGGCAAGTATCAATGCCTTTATAATGCTACCATCTTAGTCATGTTGAGTCGGTAAAATGGAAAAGTTTCATGCAACTATATCATATTGTGTTAAGCATGTCTCCTTCATGAATTTAATCGCCTCCCTAATGTCTCAAATTTTATGTCTAAATTGATTTTATAAATTTCCATTACACGCATTATATCTTTAAAAATTTTCATTGTAGATTTATAATAGCAAAACGCATTTTCTGTCTTGCAATGGAGTTAATAAATTCATTGAACTCCAAAACATATCCTTTAAAGATCTATAAACATTGCATGTTAGATTTCAAAGTTTTTTTTAAATTTGAATTTATCATAATGAGTGAAGTCAAAAAGTAAAAGTTATAGATTGCAGAGAAGGTTAGCTTTGGGATGTACAAAGTTGAGATAGAAAAAGTAAAAAGAGGAGATCCATACAAGTTTAAAAATATAGACCCCAATTTAACCAAATATTGAAATCCATTGAGAAAAATGAAAAGAACTTGACTTTAGTTTCACCAAATGCATTCATATGTTTCTCTAAAAAACCTATCTTTTACCAAGGAGATAATCTCCATTAAGAACTAACAATGAGAAGGGAAAGGCTAGACAAAGTGAATGAAAAAAAGAGGAAAAGAGATGTAGTGAGGGTTATTCCACCAAAAAGTAGAAGAATGAAAATGGTAGGGAGTTTTCCATCGTGGTTAGGGTAAACAAATTTTGTGGCTAGAATCAATGGATAGAGAAATTAGGCTTTTAGAAAGTGGGTTAGGTTAAGTTTTAGTAAAGACCAAACTTAAATATAAGGATGTTACATTTCTTCCCCCTTAAAAAATTTCGTCCTCAAAATTGATTATTTGCCTAAAATCATAAATAGGTGAGGATATTGACATTATACGTTATCCTCTACTTCCTAAGTGATCTTGCTTGCAAAATAGTGATGAATCATGATAAACTTATAACAATATCTTCTCAACATCAAGACCTTTCCAAGAACCTAAACAATAATCTAAATTTGTAAGCTATATCCCTTAGTAACATAACTTGACTCAATGATACCTTTAAGAATGGACTTCTAACATAGCCTTCAACACTA
>JAOXYD010223954.1:0-18695 GCA_028565735.1 Pinacopodium congolense
GATTCATGGCAATTCAAAGTTTCAGGATCGGGATGTTGGCCTAAATACACTCTATTAGATGCATTAATTAGTTCTACCATGAATTAGAAATATATATATGATTTATAGTATATCAATTATTGGTAATAAAATTCATGTAATTATTTTCTTCTAATGATAATTATTATCATATTATAGCAAATGCCTTTAATTATAGTCCTTATTTATACTTTTATTAGGCTACATTAAGTGGAACAATTATTTCAAGGCTCTATACCTTTTAGCTCTACTTCGTTCAACTATTTATATTATGCTATCATAGTGTTAGCATCTATCTTATATATTGCCTTGAAAGTTTATAAGATATTAGTCAACTCAAATATCGTTACATTTTATTATCTATATAATATTGACATATCTCTTAAACTTTATCATAAACATAGAATTACAATTACATATTCTCAAACATGGCTTATTAACATCATTAGCAACATAGAATTACAATTGGTTTTTCTTTAAGAAAATTTCTTAAAGTAACTTTATGTTAAAATTTAGTTCATTACTTAAAATCAGTTATACTAAGAAAGTTATTCTACTACTTAAAACAATATAAATGTAAGGTGAGCAAGTAATTGGTTAAATGCCATGATAACCAAATAAGATTAGGACTTTAGTCATATATTTAGTTACTCCTACTATTTTATTTGAAATAATAACCCACATTACTATTTCAAAAAGATTAATCTAACCTTTCTAATGAGTTAGGATCCCATTCAAACTCAGTTGATATTTAGTTTGCTTAACAAACTAACTAAATCTAAATTAGATAGATAATAATTTTATCAATCAAATATTATGTGACTCCTAGATCTGTTAGGTGATAATTCCTTACCAAAATATATCTTATATGTTATTCCTAGCAATACCTCTAAACTCATATGATTATAAGTTTCTTTATCCAAATCATATAAATTTAGTTAAATAGGATATATTCTTATAAGACTAAAGATAATTGGATTAAAGTAGCCTTGAGCTTATTGTTATCAATAAAAAATCTCTTTAAAGAAAATTAACGATTAAGAGAAAAAAATCAAGAAGTGGTAGCTACTCTTATATTTTCTACATTTATATAAGAGATAACTAAGATCTTTCTTACTATAAAATTAAACATAATTACAATTAAATTTTCACTTTCACTATAATTATGATTTAATCTTAATAAAATAAAATATTATATATTCAACCTTTAAGTTTCTAAAACTTCACGATTAAGTCTGACATAATTAATTTTGTTCCCTTTAGTTGATTTATATGTGTAACTCATTATGTTTCAAGTATATTAGTAATAATTATAATTCATAATTTAAATGAGATAAATTAAATCTTTAATTATCTAACTAAAAAATTTATAATAATAAATTAAAATTGGCATTTAGCAATATAACATGGCTACCCAAATATTAAAAATGTCATAGTTGTTTTAACTTAACTTGTCTATATATCATTTTCCTGTACAATTCAATCCTTATATTCATATTAGACATAGAGTATAGAATTAGTATCTACTTTATTTGAATCCAATCATATTAGTCATCTACCATTACTAATTGACTTTATTAATGAAATTTCAAATATATGTTCAAAGTATCATTCCACTTTAGTCAAATATTTCTTAAATATACAAATCGAGAACAATAGAAAATTATCGTTAATAACTTCAGGGTGACAAATTCTCTATTGATTACTCAATTACCTCTATATAGTTCATGTTATATCCAACAATAACTCAGTAAACTATCTATATGGTATAGTTGTCGCTGGCTCACCAAATAATAAAATATCTAATAAAACCTTATTATATAGTAGGACAAGTCAAGGTTAATCCAACAAAGAACTAGTTATGTTTTTTTTTAATTAGTCCTATTGTTGAGCAATAAAAAGAAAATAAAATAAAACCCCTAAATGAGAAGGAAGTAAAAGACAACTATAACGCAATAAGACAAGAAACAAGTAACAAATACAAGAAGTTGGGTAGAAGATATTATTTGGATTTATGAATTACAATTGATCATCAAAATCCTCAAGATTGTGCTATGCCCAAGATACTAGCATATAGAAACAAACAAGCTTTTACATCCTAACTTCCTCTAATTTTAAATAAGTTCTATATGATAAAAAATTTACCCCTAATCATGCGACAACCTAGAACAAGCTCTTTAGATTTAACAGTGCAACAACATTAATAACTAGGGAATGACTAACCTAAGCCATAATCACACAAGCTTGGAGTACGTAATATAGAGAATTGAAATTCTAGAATAATTAGTTAAGTTTACCTATAAATCCAGTTAACCTATTACCACTTATGGTTTTCACTAATGACAAATACAAATTAAAAGCTAAAGCCTAGGAACTGAACTAGAAATTACACCTAAGATAGTCAATCCTAGGAATAAGTTCCTAATTCATGGCATTAAATGTGAATTCCAAATCAATCCTAGCATACATCACAATTATAACTCTATTACCCATCAAATATCTTCAACCCAAAAGAAAACTAAGCGAACATAATCAAAATAACCATAACACAATCTAAAATTAACTTGATAGCAACAAAAAACATAGAAATCATAAAGGAACTAAAGGGAAAAAGGCTAAAAAATAAAGAAACTATCATTAAACTGTCAAAAACTTAAGATTCAGCAACATTTAACACAACCCAATCTATATACATAAGAAATATAAAAAAAATATAAAGAAGAATAATATAAACATAATTAAAACTAGATTTAAACACCTAAACTACTTATTCTAAGTTATGAATAAGAGAAGATGAAAATAAAAGGAAACCAACACTAAAACCCCAGAAAAACTCAAAGAAACTAAAGCGAAACCTAAGTGGGAGCCAAAACTGCTACAAAACACATCTTCTTAAGCTTATATAGGTCTTATTGGAGGTTTAGAACTTTTGGAGAAGCAAAATTCGAGTCTTCCTTATTTATTTTTCATTTCGAGATTACTAAATTGTGATCTTTATGAACTAAAATAACTCTATTTAATTGGGGCTATTTAAGTCTCAGACTTTGACAGCTTCTACCACTATTCACATTTTTTTTTCTCTAACTCTTTCTACACGCCTCTAATTTTCATGAAATTTAGTATGTAGGCTTCTCACATGATACTCTTGCTAGCTACAAAAGTTCTGGATAATCTGAGGCTTAATTGGGGCTATTTAAGTCTCAGATTTTGACAGTTTCTACTACTATTCACATTTTTTGCTCTAACTCTTTCTACAAGCCTCTGATTTCCATGAAATTTAGTATGTAGGCTTCTCACATGATACTCTTGCTGGCGACAAAAGTTTTGGATAATATGAGGCTTAAAAATGTACCTAATGCATCACCAAAATCACTTATATCAAAACTAATGCTCAACTGAGCTTTTCTTGTTCGTTTCTTTGTCAACTCTTCACAGTTTGCCATATGGCCTTGAAAGTTGGTGTAAAACTTCATAACATGGTGATTTAAGTCCTTTAATTTGTTACACACCTCTTCTAGTTCCAATTATGTGCTAATTCAATTTGTATTTGTGTCTTAATGTCAAATCTGTAAGTAAATTCAAAAGGAACACAAATCAAGTATTTAAACATCAAAATAGGGATGAAATAACATTGAAACACATATAAAAATACTATAAATTTCATCCCTATCACTACGACTAGAATAGATTATAAGTAGCATCAAAACATAACAATCCATATACAAGATATCTTAGAAATTTCAAATTTGAGGATCACTTATATAATCATCACAATGAGCATTTATACAGACATAAAAGTAATGTTCTGTATGGACTTTTCATATCAGGGTTAGTTTAGTCAACTTGTTCTCTAGCGAGAACCTATACATTTGTTTAAGTATCTCCACACTTTAGTCTATGAAATTGACTACTTCATTTATAAGGAAGAAATATAATGTATGCTAGTATTTTCACTTTATTAATGTCCTATTCTAATAGAGTAATAACCAGGAATAATATAAGAATAATACCTAATTACAAGATGAATCTTAAAAATATGATCACTATCATAATTTCATTTGTAAAATTATATTTGTTCCATAAATTTTATCTTATGCATTAATTAATTAAACAAATATACATAAGATAAATGATGCCTTAATAAAATATGTCCTAAATCTACAACGAACTGATTAGTTGTAGGGTATAAACTAACACTCTATTCATTTTAAGAATTACAATTTTATAACAACTCTTTTCCGAATAAATTATGTTTGAAAAATTCCCAATAGATTCTAATGGTTTGACAGGAGAGAAAATTAAAACCTTCTCCTCTGTGAGGGTAAAATTCTACTATAGTTTTTAGACGTCCCATTTAAGTAGCAAACCAAAATTAGAAAAGATTATTGGATCTATTTTACCTTTCTATAAGCCACACTAGCAAAGCTTCCATCTCTTTTAAAAATTATGTTATCTAATGGAGCATGGTTAAAGGGATGCTTATTTTTTAAAATTTTATTTCTATTTTTTAAATAAAGAAATTAATGACATAAATTTATTTACCTTACTTTTGATTATAAATACATTTTAAAATTTTAAAAATATAAATATAAAATCATAAATAAGAAAATATGGTTTCTTTATATTTAATAGACAAAAATTTTTATCTTGAATAATAGATATATAATATTAATTAATATGTATGAAAGTGTTTTAATTTAAGAATTTAGATTTATTTCATATTTAATTGTTATCACTAAATCAATTTTTTATAGTAAATTTAAATAAGTTAGTTTTTACTTTTCATTAAAAAGCAAAAATAAAAATAAAAATAGAAAAAACTAGAATAAAAAATAGAAGTGAAATGAAATAGTTCTTAAATAATTGGTAGCGGAATTTATTTACTTACAATTGTCCATATATGATCCATCAATCTAGTATCCAAATAACAGTAAACTCTCAAATGAGGTAGAGAAAAAAAATTAGGAGAAGGCAGGTTGATATACATATTCATATACACAAATATGTGCGTCAGTTATATTTTTTCTTTATAAAGGAGAGTGAATAAGATAACTGATTAGAAATTGGAATAAATAACTTACATGGGCATGGGAGAGGGCAACAAATCCCTAATTTACATCCCTATTGCAAATCTAGTATAAATCTCTACTCCAATTCTATAATTCAAATACAAAGCCATTAATACCACCCAACCATCTTCCAGTTTCTATAATATAAGAAAAAAAGGGTTCAACTTCATTAAGGGCAAGGAGGAATATGCAGTGAAGTAAGGCAGCACACGAGCATAAGTACTTAATTATCTTGGAAGTTTTTTAACAAAACATCCAACACCACAAAAACATTGAGACACTATTAAGAAGGCCTAGAAACACTCGTGTAACTAGCTTGAACCAAGACCAAATAAACCTTAAAAAAATGAGGAAGGAAAAAATAAACAGATGCGGACACTCCATCGAAACTACTAAACCTTAAATTAGTGAAGAGGGGGAACATCAACAACAGTCTTCACTATCATCATGTCATCCATAAACCTGATGAGACATCTATTCAGAAAACGATGAGGACAAACCTTGCAACTACCACAAGCTTCAATGGGATACCCTCAACCTATGGTAAGATATCTTCCACTCTTCCCTTATAAAAAGAAAATTCTAATTTTTACAAGGAAAATATTCAAGCTAATGATTACTTTCTAGGTATGGATCTCCAGAACCATGATAGTTGACTAACTAAAGGACACCTCTGTAGAGAGGGATGCCTCCAGCCACTATGCTAGGCTGCTTCTAGGCAAGTAACTCACCTCCCCAAACTGTAGCTAAAATATCCTTACATGAACCGTGTTAATCCCTTATCCAACCTTCTCACTAAAAGTGAGACGATTAAACTATGAATCATTTTTACAAGGATAATACTCAAGCTAATGAGTGGTCTTTAGAACCATGATAGTCGATGAAGGACACCTCCTTGGAGAGGGATGCCTCTAGCCACTATGCCTAGCTTCTTTGACCAAGTAAATCACCTCCTCAAGCTTTAGCTTGAAAGATCATTACATGAATTATGGTAATCCTTTATCCGACCTTCTCACTACGCATGAGGAGGTTGGACTATAACCCCAATAATAGTAACACAAATAGAAACATCCACATGATCAATCAGTCAAGCTGCATGAAGCTTAAAAATTCCAAACTAATCTCATCTAGTTAGGGTAGTAAAAATATGTTTACTATCTATAATAATCTTCGTTATCAATCACATAGTGGAATTGAGAAGGGAAGTCAATTCTTTAGGGTTGTTCTTAAAGATTCTATAATTTCTTTCTTTGTAAAGTGTATAGATACAATAACTAAAATAGACCTTAAACACCATATACTCCTCCTTCCTTAAGATATTAGAATTATCCGCATAGGAGACCAACTCATCCTAGCTGTTAGCAGGACAAGATAGATTGAACAACCTTTGAAAATAGTTCCCATTCCTAGAGGAATAGGGAGCAACTAAAGAGTAGATGATTTAGTTCATCATCCACCTTTCCACACAGCTTACTAATATGGATATGTTTTATGATGTTTTCATATGAGTTTCAATGTCATTTAATCCCTATTTTAATATTTAAATGCTTGATTTATGTTTCCTTTTGAGTTTACATACATATTTGATCATTGAACATAAGCACAAGTTGAAATGGCCAAGTTTATAGTCGAATTGGAGAACAATTGGAAATAAAAGAGGTGTGCAATCAATTTAAGGACTTAGAGCCTCATTTTTTGATTAAGAGTGGACAAAGGAAAGAACAAGATAGAAAAAAACAAGACAAGCTTAGTTGAACATCGGTTTTGGTACAAATGACTTTGGTGATGCATTATGTGTATTTTTAGAGCTTAGATTGTTCTAAGATTTTGTAGAGTGTAATAGCATCATGTAAGCAGCCTATTTACCAAATTTCATGTAAATTAAAGGCGTATAGAAGGAGTTAGAGCAGAAAAGGTGAAGAAGGGTATAAATTTCCAAAATTTGAGACTTAAACGAAATTTGTAAAATGACTTCGTTTTATGATTCTTAGGGAAAAAAATGACCAAATTGCTCCCAAAACAACTGCAAAATCCTAGTAGCCATCCAAGACATTTAGGAGGAATTATAAATAGAAGATTGGACCAGATTTTCATTATTGATCAACGCTCCCACTTGGGCAACCCTTTTTCTCCCCAATTTCTTAGGTTTTAGTCTTTTTCATTTTTTTCTTCTTGTTTCATGTCCAGACCTTAGATTAAGTAGTTTAGGTGTTGAATCTTGGTTTTATTTGTGTTTCTACTGCTATATTTCTATTTTCTTTCTATTTATGTTGTTATTTTATTTGGGTTTTGTTAAATACTTGTTGAATGTTTGGTTTTCATTAACATAATGTTGTTTCTTTAATTTTTCAGCATTGTTTTTTATATTTCTTTTATGATTAATGCATTTTTAGTTATAGTTTATTTAATTTTAGATTGGGTTTTGTTTAATTTTATTATGTTAGCTTAATTTTAATTGAGTTTAAAGATATTTGATGGATTTATAGATGATAATTGTGAGAATTGGAATGGGTTTTAAATGGGTATTGTGATTTATGCTAGGATTAAGTTGAAATTCATAATTAATGCATGAATTACAGATTTATTCATAGGATTGGCCATCATCGGTGTAATTTCTAGTTAAATTGCTAGGTTTTAGCTTTTGATCTGTAATTTTCATTAGCAATAACCATAAGTGACAATAGACTAATTGGTTTTGTAGGTAAACTTAACCAATTAGCCTAGGATTTCAATTATCTAAGTTACATAGTCTGAACTTGTATGATTATGGCTTAGGTTAGTCATTCTCTAGTTCTTAATGATGTCGTACCACTAAATCTATAGAGCTTGTTTTAGGTTGTCTTATGATTAGGGATAAGTTTTCTATCATATAGGACTTATTTAAAAATAGAGGAACTTAGGACAAAACCTAATATCCTTTTTGTTTCCAAATATTTTTTCGAATACACTTTTTTGATAGAGAAGTACGTTTTATTTGGAACTATCATTAGAAAAAACAAGGTTATTTAGTATAGTTAGATGTGAAAGACATCTATAATTAAAAAAATGAATTTTATTATTCATTAATTATCTATTGAGTTTTCAATCTCTACTCTATTTATGAAATAAATAAATAAATAAAATTTGTCCGCTTCAATTTAGATTTTTATTTCTATCATTTTTTGGTCATATGATACTTATATATATGTGATATAATCTAGCATAAAGCATAAAGCATAAGGGGTTAAGAAGCTAAACCCTTTTAATCCTATTAACTAATAAAAAATTTTGGATTGAAGTAAAGCTAAAAAAAAATATATACCTAATTAAAATTTACACAACATTAGTAATAGTGTAAGAACACTACTAACTCTTTATGCGATCGACCCTGACTTATCCTGCTACATAGTTTGTTAAGTAACATTTATTATTTGGTGGTCAGTAATAGACCTACCAAATTTTTTGTTTTGTTATCAGGGAGTTGACATAGTATTTTTCTTTTTCTTATGTTTTTTCTTAGTTTTTGTTTTTAGTGATTATGGTCATCTTGTCTTTTGTTTGTTTTAGATTAATAACTTTTTGTAATTATAAGAATGTTTAGCAGTATGGGTCATTCTCAGTATGCTTTTCATTCTAATTTTTTTTACTATCTTTATTCTGATAATGACTTTTAGTTTCTTGTTACTTCTAGGTTGGAGCATCAAGTGACAAATTTCACATCCTTAGTCACGCAAGTACTGATGGATGAAGAACAAGCTAAGGTATGTGATGTTTGCTCATTTTTAGGCTATCCTACTTGTACATGTGCTATATTGTAAGATCAATAGTACAAGTTCAATTCTCCACCGTGCTATTACTAAAACCAGCTATAATTGTAACCCATACCTCTACCTCTGTCATTACTCTTACAAGTTGATGGAATGTCATTGGAGAAGATCATATAAAGCCTAGGTACGAGTATTCTTCAATTCTAGTAGGAAAAAAGGAGCAGCTTGAAGAACTTGGAAGATCAAGTGAGCCAATTGGAAGAGGTGACTGGGAGCTTAGAAGCCCAAGTCTCTTCAAGTATTCTCAACCATCTAAATGGTGAATTAAGGGAGGAGGTGTGTGAAGTTTCATTTGAGTATGGAGAGCAATGGCAGAACCCAAAAGTAGAAGGGGAAGAGCTAGAGTAGTTAGGAGAGGAAGAGGCATTTTCTCGAGAAATGAAGGAGGATGTGTAGCCTCCTAAGGTAAATGATACATTTTCTATTATTAATAAACCATTTTTTCTTCATTTTCCTAGAAGTTTGGAGGTGAAAGAATAAGAAGAAAAGAAGCAAAAAGCAGAAGAACCATATAGTGCTTACTTGATGAACGAGTTGTGCTTGAGTAAACCGAAGCTCGAAGGTTATGAACTGGATGAAAGGTCTCTAAAATGACTGCCTACATAACTAGGGAGACCATCTTGCAAGAAAGGTGATTCCTATAGAGGAGAGTGGACATTGGAGTATAATGAAGAAGTAATTCAGTTTCACCTTCTTGAAGTTTTAGGACATCATGCTAATTTTAAACCTATTTTAAGGGAAGCTACTTTAGACTCATCTATGAGTTTGAGCATGCTTTCTGTTAGGTTCAAATATCCATTTGACAATGGATGATGTAAATATTAGATTTCAAGTTTATGACCTTAATTAAGAGCTTGTTGGGAGGTAACCTAAATTTCCTTTAAGTTTTTGACTCTTTTATTTTTTGGTAAAATAAGTCTTTAGATGCATTTTTTTGAGTTCTTTTCTTTTTTGTGTTTGTTTTATAGGGAGCCAAATGTGGGAGCGAAAGCTACTATCTCTCTCATGGACTTTGTAGTTTTATCTCATCAGGGGAGCACTTTTTTTCCATACCTCTATATATATTTGCCTTGATTTTAGGACATTGAGAAAAATGTCTAATTTAAGTGTGGGGTTGAGGTAAGTTAAAAAACTTTTTCACTTGAGCTGTTGTGATGTGTGTTAAACTATGAAATTCCATCATTATAGTTGGAATGAGATTGAGTTGCGTATTTAAATTTTAACTAAGCTACTTAATTATAAGGTGAACCATATTGATTTGATTGAAGTGATTGGTTGTATAAACTTAGTAAAAAAATTTGATAGTTAAGTGATTATGCAATGTGTAAAATATTGATGGGTTTTATATAAGTCTATATGAAGAATTGAGCTTATATGACTACATTTCAAAGTTATTTCATTTTCTTTGTTTTGTGAGATACTCCATAGCTATATTTCCTTCAGAACTTACTCTGAACTAGTTAAAACTACTAGATGTATGTTATATGGAAAGGATTAAGACATTCTTTGTTTTTAACACTTCAACTTAAATGGCCCACCTAATTTCTTCTCCTTTGAGCTTTTAAACCCTTTTTATTTCTTGAATTAAACACTTTATGTTAAAACCCAAAGATCTTTTAGCCTTACCCAATCATAAGTCTAATGAAGTGTTAAGTGAGCAAGTATGGAACATTGTATTTACATTTTATTCTGAGATGATTTAAGAGGTACCTCTACTTATGTTGTGCATTATATATAGTTGTCGATATTGTTTCCTTATTTTTCAAAAGAAAAAGAAAAAAAGAAAGAAAAAAAAAGGGAGAAGAAAAGAAAGAAAAAGAAAAAGAATAAAATATGTCAGTAATAGTTAATGATGAGTAGTAAGTTTTATTCACATGAATGTCCCAAGAAATATATTTAGTTATCCCTATACACTTAGTACTTTGTTAACACTTGTGAAAATCCTTCAGATGCTTTTGGCTCGCCTAAACCTAAGTCCCATTACAACCTTAAGTAAAAGCCCTTTTGATCCATGATAGCACATAGTCTATGTGGAAGAGAATTAGTGAATTTTCAAGGCTATTGGGAGTCTTAAGCAAAACTCCAATCCTTAAACACTTTAGTAAAATGAGTGAAATCGTGAGGAAAATCTATTTTGGTTTTATACTTACCTTTGATCAACAGTGTCTTTATTTGATTTTATTTATGTATACTAATGAAAGCCAGTTATGATATGTGTGTAGTAGCTTAATGCTTGAGTTGCTAAAGTTTGAAAGATTGCATGCATTTGGTCTCTTTAAAAATGAATCGATATGATGTACTGGTTGTGTTTAATTTTGCTAGAGGATAAGCAATAGTTCAAGTGTGGAGATATTTGATAGGAATATATTTTATGAATTTTTCATATGAGTTTCAATGTTATTTAATCCCTATTTTGATGTTTAAATGCTAAATTTGTATTTTTTAAAATTTTACATGCATATTTGATCATTGAATACAAGTACAAGTTGAACTAGCCCAAGTTTGGAGTCGAATTGGAGAACAATTGGAACTAGAAGAAGTGTGCAACCAATATGAGGACTTAGAGCCCTATATTATGAAGTTTTACACCAAATTTCAAGGCTATATGAAATACTATGAGGAATGGATAAAGAAAAGAATAAGACAAGCTTAGTTTAACACTGATTTTGGTATAAGTGACTTTGTTGATGTGCTAAGTACACTTTTATAGCTAAGATCATTTGGAAATTTATGGAATGCAAGAAAATCATGTGACTAACCTATTACCAAATTTGATAACAATTGGTGGTGTATAGAAGGATTTAGAGTAGAAAAGGCGAAGAAGGATAAAAGCTGTCAAATTGTGGTACTTAAACAAATTTGTAAAAAACAACTTTATTTTTATGATTTTTAGGGAAAAACTTTACCAAATTGCTCCCAAAACATGTCCAAAACTCTAGCAGTCATCAAAGAACATATATGAGGCAGTATAAATAGAAGATTGGAGAATATTTTTGTCATTTATGAAGGTTCCCACTTAGATAACCCCTTTTCTCTTTGTTTTTATTAGGTTTTAGGGTTCTTTTCACCTCTTTTCTTCTTGTTTCATGTATAGACCTTAGATTAAGAAGTGTAGGTGTCAAATCTTGGTTTTCTTTATGTTTCTACACCTGTCTTTCTATTTTCTTTCTATTTGTATTGTTATTTCATTTAGGTTTTGTGAAATACTTGTTGAATGCTTGGTTTTCATTAATATAATGTTGTTTGGTTAATTTTACAATAGTTGTCTTGGTATTTCCTTAATTTTTAATGCATTTTCAGTTATGGTTTATTTAATTTTATATTGGGTTAGATTGGTTTTTGTTAAATTAGCTTAATTTTAATTGGGTTTAAAGGTGTTTGATGGATTTATGAACAATAATTGTGAGAATTATAATGAGTTTTGAATGAGCATTGTAATTTATGCTAGAACTGAGTTATAATTCAGAATTAATGCCATGAATTGGGGATTTATTCATAGGATTAGCCATCCTAAGTGTAATTTATAGTTCAATTGCTAGGTTTTGGCTTTTGATTTGTAATTTTCATTAAAAAAAACCATAAGTGGTGATAGGTTAATTGGTTTTGTAGGCAAACTTAACCAATTATCCTAGCATTTCAATTCTCTAAGTCAAATAGCCCAAGCTTGTGTGATTATGGGTTATTTTAGTCCTTCCCTAGTTCTTAATACTATCGCACCACTAAATCTAGAGAGTTTGTTCTAAGTTATCGCATGTTTAGGGTTAAGTTTTCTATTATATAAGACTTCTATAAAGATGGATGAACTTAGGACGCAATAGCTTATTTGTGTCTATAGGCTAACATCTTAGGCATGATGCAATTTATATCTTCTAGGATCAATTATAATTCAAGAATCTGGATAATATTTTCTACCTATCTTTTCATTATTGTTGTTTGTTTCTTGTTTTGTTAGCTTTAGTTTCGTTAATTTTCTTTCTAATTGTTTTTAAGGTCCTTCACATATAACGATTTTTTTTATTTTCTTTTTTTTAGCAACATTACAAATAACGTAAGAACATTACCAACTCTTTGAGAGATCGACCTTGACATACCATGCTACATAGTTAATTAGGTTAGTTAGGTAAAAATTAGTATTTGGTGAGCTTGCAACAACTCTATCACTTATAGACTCTTAACGAGGTAACATTATATTTTACATGATCTAGAGTTTCTTTCTTATGGTTAACCAACCCACCAAAGAAAATTTAGGCAAATTTTGTTTGAACTAGATAAGCTCTTTCCATCTAACCTCATTAGCTTTGTATCTCAATAGCTCTAAATAGGAAATAGTAGTAAACTTTCCTGAGTTGTGACACTTACATAGGACTGCATCTTCTTTAGTCTCATTAGGTAGATAATCTGGCCAGTTCTGAATAATCAAAGATGACCCTATCATGTTACAAGTCTAGGTAGTGCCCAAAATAATTCTATCCACTTTAGTATCAAGAGGAATTTGGGACCTTAAGTTAAAAACTTCAAGCACCATATGCAATGGCCCTCACTTAGACCAGTTTTCATACCAAAATTAAGTTCCTTTGCTAGTCCCAATTATGGATTTAAAATGAGAATACACATTATCCTATATACACAAAATTTGCTGCATAGTTTAGGAAGTTTCTAATTTCTTATTAATCTCCCAAAAGCTAGACTCTTTTAAGTGGAAGGTGGGGACCCAGTGCACTCACAAAGCTTACTTATCAATTAGAATCTGTCAGATCCTTTTAGTTAAACTAACCTTACTACCAACCCTCATTCAAATGATACCTAAACCACCTTCTGCCTCAGTAAGGGAAATATCTTACCAATTTACCTTAGTATAGCCCTTCTTGGAGGGGCCCTTGACCATAGAAAATTCCCAAATCATCTTCAAATGTCCTTAACCAACTTCTTAGGGAGGGCTAAGTGAGTTGTCCAATATATATGTATGCTATTAAGGACAATTATGATCAATTGCCTTATACCCACAAAAGAGAGGCTCTTATTACACCAACAACTTATCCTTTTCTTAATTCTCTCTAAGAGAACTTTACAGTCCTTATAAGAAGCTTTTTTTTGTGTGTGTGGCTATTATAGGTAACGTTAGGTAGTTAATAGGCAAGTCATTCCTCTACATCCTAGGTAACCTATATAAAGACTTATACAACTCCTTAACAACTTTAGAGATGATGATAAAACTCTTATCCTTACTAATTTCCAATTAAGAGAATTTATAAAAGGAATATAAGATCACAATTAACAATGGAACAGAGTACTCATTAGCTCCACTTAGTAAGAGTAGGTCATCAGCAAATGTTAAATTAGATATTTCAGCCCTCTACATTGGGATTGAAACTTTAATCATTAATTCTGATAGGTTCCACGGATAAGCATTCTATTTAGAACCTCCATACACATCATAAAGATATAAAGTAATGAAGGATCACCTTGTCTTAGCCCATTACTTCATTAGAATAAATGTGTAGCCTCCCTATTAACTAAAATTTTGAAGGAGGTAGAAGAAATACACTTAATTAGCCATCTACAAAAATTATCTGGAAAATTAAAAGCCTGAAACAAGGCAGATATAAAACCCCAACTAACTGAATCATAAGTTTTTTGAAAATCAATGTTTAAAGTAAAATTATTAAGAGATCTTGAGCAATGGTAAGAGCTGAATAATTCTTCAACTAATAAGATGTTATCTCTTATACTGCTTGGTTGTAGCTAATCAGCTTCCTAAGAATAATTTTTAATCTAGTGGCCAGAATTTTAGAAATTATCTTATAAAAGGTGTTACAACAAAAGATATGGAGAAAATATTTCGTACCCGTAGAACTAGGAACTTTAGGAATCAAGCAAAGGAAAGTCTTATTGAACTCATTAAGCAACTTGCCTGAGTTGAAGAAATCCAGCATAGTTGAAATGACCTAGTTCTTGATGGTAGGCCAAAAGTCCTAGAAGAAATAAGCATTTAGAACAAGCTCTATAGATTTAGTGGCAAATCATCATTGAGAATTAGAGAATAGTTAACTAAGGCCATATTCCCGTAAACTCTAATCATGCAACCTAAAAAATTAAAACTCTAGGCTAAGTTGGCTAAATTATATTAACAAAATCAATTAACCTATGGCTACTTGTGGTAATCACTAATTACAATTCCTAATCAAAATCTTAAAACTAGCAACTGAACAAAAAATCATAAAGAGAATGGTTAATCCTACTCATAATCTCTTAATTCTTGGCATTTAATAGAAATTTCAACTCAATCCTTGTATAAAATACAAAACCCATTCAAATCTCACAATTATAATCCATAAATCTAACAAATATCTTCTAACCCAAATAAAACTAAGCTATCACACTAAAATTAACAAGAACACAAACTAAAATTAACAAAAACACAAACTAATCAGTATTTAACGGAAATCAAACAAAATACATAAAAAATAAACGAAAATAACAAACAATAGTAAAATAAAAAAAAAAAAAGGAAATCTACACTTAAACATTTAATCTAACATTATAATCTAAACAAGATAAAAGAGACATCAAAATAACTCAAAGCTTAAGGAAAATAAGAAGAAAAAAGGGTTGTCTAAGTGGGGAGCCAAAATTGACAAAAATGGCTTCTCTTCATTTATTTATATGTCCTCTTTAGGATTTAGGGCATTTGGAAAGCCAGTAGGTGATTGCTCCTTAATTTAGTGTTAAATAGTGTTTCTAGGACTTAAATAGTAGTTAACAGTGAGTTAAACAGTCTTTTGCATTAAAGAATCTAGGATTTAGAGTTAAACAGCAGTTTGATAAGACCTAAAAAGTGTCATTGGTTATCTGCAAAATTCACTATTTAGGTCTCTATTCAATAGCTACTTGCTCCCTTTCTCCTCCAAACTTGGCTTTTTTAACCATTATTTGTGTTCAATGATTCATTTTATATGTAAATTCAAAATAAAAAAAATTTAGGCAACTAAATATCAAAATAGGTATGAAATCACAATGAAACACATATGAAAAACCATAAAATGATCCATATCAATCATTTTAATGCATATATGGAGTTGGATGGATTGGGAATCAAAAGAAGGAAGAAAAGTGTTAATGGGTGATTCGTATTGATTTTGATTGCATAAATTGCTATGATTCTGCCCATTTTATGTTTGAAATGCACCAATTGTGAATTATTCTTGTTAATTTCAGGAGCAAATTGAGCTTGGAGCTTAATGAATGAAGTTTTGGGTGATTTTGGAGAAAGGAAAGGCAAATGGTTGAATTCTACAGGTTATTAATGGCACCCTACTAGGGTGCCCTTGAAGGAAGAACACCCGGCCATTGATGGTAGCTTCCTGCACCTTCAGCGGGACTCTATAGCCCGCTGTTTATCAATAGATAGGGCGTCATTGAATGCATTGTACGCAGCGTTTCATTAAATTCAGTACCAAATCATGATGAAACGATGCAGCATCAGCTCTTAAACCTTAAGGATAACTGAGGAAAGCTATAAATAGCATTTTTTTGTCACAAAAATCGGGGAGAGCCACCATAATCATCATCTTAATTGCCATTTATCTTCCATATGAATATTTTATCTTGATTTAGAGTCTAGGTCATTTTTCAATCCAAATCTTGTGTTTTTAGGGCTTTCAAGTGTCAAAACTTTACAGAGAACTTCAGGGAGTGACCAGCTATCTGTTTGTCTTCTGTATTTTCGTTTTATAGCTTGTAAAGATTTTGTTTTTATTTATTAATCTATGGATATGCATATTTTGACCATCTATTGTGTTCCTTTGATTAATATGTGTGAGTAATCATTTTTTTGCTGAGGTTATGGGTTAATTTGGGTTAGAAACAGGTTCCATGGATGTGATTTTTGTTGTATTGAATGCTTATTGAGCTTTAATTTAGCTTGATAACTTAGATTATGGCCTTAGGAGAATGAGTTTAATGACCATTAGAAATTATTTTTACCTAAAAATCAATCTAGTAACATACTTGAATCTAAGAGTGGATCAAGCATTAAGAACTTGTATGAGGACAACTAGGATTAAATATCTTAATTTAGGCCTCTAGTTCTTAATGCCTTATATTCCAATTAATCTATGGACCAAGTAGGTTAATTAAGAGTATAAGAGAAGAGTGATGTTATGACCATTAGGTATAACTTGTTTAAGTGAGGTAAGTCCTAAACCAATCCACTGTTTTCAAATTTAGGAAACCTAACCGAAATTAAGTCTGAAGCCTTACCCTTGTTTAGTCTCTTGAGTTAAGTTGTATTGCAATTAGTTCATCTTGCATCTTTCATATTTCCTTATCTTACTTGTTTTGCGTGATATTCAAATCAATCAAATTCTAGATTTCTATGTTAATTGTGCATCGTTGAGTAAATTAGCTTGCATATTTGACTTTCCCTTAGGTACGATACTCGATTTTACTCCATTTTATACTACTTGTTGATGAGGTTCGCTTGCATCAATTGTTTGGTCTAAGTGATATTTTCATATATACATTGTTTTAATTAGACTAGCAATAAGTTTTTAGTACCGTTGTTGGGGATAGTCCTAATTATGAGTGATTAGGTTAGATGATGTTTATTTTCTCAGGTTTATTTCTTTTTTAGTCATTTATTTTCTTATTTAGGTTGTTTAAAATTGATTGCTTGCTTTTGCTTTAGTGTGTTTGTTTCTAGTTTTTAGTGCTTTTATTGCTTTCTTTTGATTTGTTTTCTTTGGTTTATGTACACTCGCAGTCACAAGCCTGAGAGTTTGCCATTGGATACTGCAATTGAAAAAACTATTCATAAGTTGAGAAAGGAAGCAAGGTTGGCTCAGAATAGTAAAACAGAAGAGGAGGTCATAGAAGAAGAGAATATTAAAGAGTAGTTTGTAGATATGACACGTTGAGAAGAAGAGATCATGCAACATCCTGATGGAGGAAGAGAATTGATTATGATGGATCTAACTATAGGGCATAACAATAGGCCTCTACTCCCAATATAAGATCGACGATTATAGTAGTCAGTTTTGACATCCCCTACAGTATCACTTCCACAGTCAGGGCATCTCAGTCTAATAGATTGCCTTCAGAGGATCTAAATACCCACTTAGAGACATTTTTAGATATTTATGACTTGTTTAAGAAGGATGGCGTGTCAGATGACATATTAAAATTGAGGCTTTTCCCATTTTCAGTCTGGGATAAGGCCAAAGCTTGGTTGACTTCATTGTAGTCAAGGTCCATTACCACTTGGGGTGCGCTAATGAGATTGTTCTTGGCAAAATTTTCCCCTCGACCAAGGTTGTTAAAATGAAGATGAGATCACTTCATTCACACAGTATGAGAATGAGAGCTTATATGAGGCATGAGAGAGATTCAGAGACATGTTGATGTAGTGCCCCAATCATGGGTTGACCACTTTGTAGTAGGTTAACACATTTTATACTAGAGTTACTCTTACAACTAGATCAAGCTTATAGACTGATAGATGAGATAACCACTAGCAGTTTTCAATATCATACATAGAGACATCCTAGACGACCTACTAGTGCTCATGTTGTGGATAATACAGTAGACTTATTAGCTTAGAGAGATGTGTTTATAAGAAAGCTGGATAATTTGATGCACAGGGTAAAGTGTGGAGTCAGTTTATCAATGAAGAGTTGTGCTATGTGTGAGCATTGTAGCAAAGATTCACATCAATGTTCAAAATATTAGGTTGAAAATCCCTTTGCTCAGGAGTAAAAAGAGGCCTATTATGTGGGCAATTTCAATAAACAGAGATGGGACCCAT